>VXBQ01003829.1:19233-30633 GCA_013400175.1 Phainopepla nitens
AAAAACCACTACGATGTAGGTAGAGATGTGTCCTGCTTGAAGCCTCTAGGCAAAACTTTGTACACCAAAGCAATACCAGCTGATGAGGTTGAGTCAAAGAAGAAATCACACCACTTGTGTGAATTTCCTGGGTTGCACATCTTTGTTTTTCAATTCTCCATTCTATTTTAATATAATTTTACACATTAAGGATGAACAAGGCCAGGCATTGGCACTAGCAAACTTGATGAATGGGAAGAAAAAATTTACCCCCCGTGTGAACTTATAGAATAGTTCACACTCATTTTCAGCCTGAAAGGATGTTATCTGTTCATATAGCATCTTTTAAAAGTGAAAATGGAAGCAATCCAGCATGCAGAGGTGTGCAGTAGTTTGCAAATGTCTCCATAATATCTAAAAATCAACCTGAAATATTGGAACAGAATAAATGTTTGGTGGACCCAAACTTCTCCTTGTTTAATTATGTTTTACTAGATTGACAGTACAATTAAAGGGTGGAATTTGGCAGCCCAGTTGAGAGTATTTTCACAGCAGAGCCTCCCTTGCAACTTGTAGTCCTTCTAGCACCAGGACCTAACTTAACATATTTCACCAGCACATCAAGTCAAAAGACTGCTATGTAGTTTGGATCCTCTTTCCCAATGGACTAAAAAGCAGGTCTATCTTCAAATGAGTGAATACAGAAATGAAGCCCAAGACAGGAAGAAGCTGCACAGCAGGGTACACTCTCTGTCTCACAGACAGCATACGTGTCATGAAAGGAGGGAAGCTTGATGTAGCTGGCAATTCAACCACCAGAGAAAAGTCTGAAGTTTGATATGCACCTGCAACACTGCAGTCTGGCATTTCCTGTTGACTTGTGTAGCTATATGTTTAGAAACCCTAGAAGAAATGGTTTCTGCCCATGAAAAATGCAAATAGAAATGGAAGATGAAAAATATATGGAAAGGTGAGGGAGAAAAAATGCATAGTTTATATTTTGCATATTTGTTGAATAATAGAATCCAAGTTGGATTTGAGTTGGAAGGGACCTCAAAGATCATCCAGTTTCACCCCCTGCCATGGGCAGGGACTCCTTCTACTATCTCAGGTTGCTCCAAACCCCATCCAACCTGGCCTGGAACACTTCCAGGGATGGGGCAGCCACAGCTGCTCTGGGTAACCTGTGTCAGGTCCTCACCATGCTCATAGGGAAGAATGGCTCCTTAATATCTCATCTAACCCCCTCTCTTTCAATTTAAAGCCTTTTCCCCCTGTCCTATTCACCAATTTCCCATGTTCCACATGAATTCTGTGGTAGAGCTGGAAATCTGAACAAAACCACATGAATCTGGTTCTTTGTCCACATGTCCGACAGTAGATATTTCCCTAGGTCCCTCAGTTACCCTCTGGTTTGTTTTTTGTTCTTACCAAACATTTCCACCTCTGGACTAAGTCTGGAACACTAGCAAACACAACAAGAAGCACACTAGGAAGTGACCTCTTCCTTGGCTGTAGTGGCTGGTGCTGAAGTCACAGGTCATTTTCTTAAGGTCCAGACATATAGACCATGGCAGAAACTACTCCCAGCAGAAAAGGTTTGGTGATATAGGTGCCTCCAGAAGGGATCCTCTTACTTGAAGTGCCACGAAGGAGTTAAAGTCTGGATATTACTCGCACTCCATTGCACACCAGGGAGGGAATTCAAACACAGGTAATAAAGCATTGATAATAATGTATGTGCTTCCTCTCTGATATGATAAATTATCTTTTCATGCCATTGCCTATAGTGTCTACCAGTTCAATAAACACAAAGACTGCTTAAAGTTGGTTTCCAGATAGGTAGCAATGCTACAGACTGACACATTAGTAAATTTTGTGTGCTGTTGAGGGTTTTTTTAGCTATGTGAGGCTATGTATGAGAAAGATGCTTTGAAAGTCTGACACCTTCTTGGACACAGTGCTAAAGAGGGATGAGATGAAAGACTGAGAAATCAGACTGTATTCATCCTATCACTTGCAAAAATATTATTGCTTCTCACAGTGTTAATCTACTGTTAACTTGAAGCAGAGGCTATTCCATACCAAATGGAAGTTAAGGAAATTATTTTTCATGCCAGAATCATACTAGGAAAAGAGTGTGAAAAAGGAGAAAAAAATGTCCTTGTGACCTTGCAGCCAGGTTTAATTAGAAAGATCAGTTTCACTGATCTATCATGGTAGTGCATGGCAGTCCTTCCCAGCTCTGTTGAACTGAAGGAAAGTTTATCCCTTATTTCAATGATAGACAAAATAGACCTTAGTACAATCTTTTAATTTAAATTATTTTCTCAATTAAATATATGATAATCTCCTACTTCCTTTTTAAGGAACTCTCCCATTGAATAGTGAAAGAATAATTTTACCTGTGTTTTGACGAGGTGGATGAACGATGAGAACAAAAACAACACAGAAAATTTAACAGAGTATTGCAGTGTCCCTTTCTTCTAAGCAAGCTTGTCATTCACATTCGTACTACAGTAAGCTTATTTTATATTAAAGCATTCCTTAATATTACAGTAATCTAATTTGTTGGTATGGTTAAAGGAAGATAAAATTCTCATATTTATTATGAGTTATTACTATAAATCTCCTTACTAAAATAAAAAGAAGCATTTATCCAATTCAAAAGGCATATGAACATCAATATTTGCTCTCTCTGATAATATCAGAATAGTGCTTCCAGCACTTCATGCTGCCTTGAGGGTGTGGACAAAAAAACTAAAATCCAAACTACTGTGAGTATAATTCCCTTCACATTTACTGGAGGATACTTGCATTCTTTTACCTGATGAATCCATTCAACCACGTATGCAGTGTTTTACAGTGACAATCACCGCTGCAGTCCAAGCCTCTCTGGCAAGTGTACTCACACCGCCTGGGTTTTGTCTGCAACTGGGCCCTTGAAGCACGAGGCACGCTTCCTCAGGCTTCCCAGGGGAGGCCATTGGGATGTTTGAGTTGGGGTCCTGTCAGTCATGACCTGCATGACTCTCCACTGATTGGATAGGGAGCCTAGGGACTGGGATCTCTTTATTATTTTGCTGTGAATCTATCAGATACGTTTTGAAGTTGGGCGCTTTGTGTTGCCATTTTGTCTGCGCTTACAAGAGCTACTCGCTGCTTCTGAACGACTGCTTTGTCTTGCTTTTGAAAACTCTTATCGTGTTTGATATGAGGGCTTCCTGAAGCAGGGAAATCCTCTGGGTGAGAGAGGATTTCTGCTGTTGTTTCACTTTATTTAGTCTCATTGGAGGGACTTTTTACAAGGGCTTGTAGTGGTGGGACAAGGGTATCCTTATCTGAAAAAGGTTTAGAATAGATATTAGGGGAAAAAAATGCTGTACTGTGAGGGTGGTGAGGCCTGGCACAGGGTGCCCAGAGCAGCTGTGGCTGCCCCTGGATCCCTGGAAGTGTCCAAGGCCAGGTTGGACAGGGCTTGGAGAAACCTGGGACAGTGGGAGGTGTCCCTGCCCATGGCAGGGATGACCTTTAAGGTCCCTTCTGATCCAAACCATCTCATGATTCTGTGAATTTCATGTCTTAGCACTTCGCTTTTTTAAGATCAGGGCTGGAGCATTAAAAGAATTTATTTTAAAAGAAAGAATAAATAAATAAATCTCAATAAATAGTGTTTTGTTGATATGCAGTCTGAAGTCTGAGGTTAGGTTTGGATTGTTCTTTAGAATACTCCTGAAATTTCCTTGCTAACTTGAAGAAAAATCCATACTCTTCACTGCTGGAGGGTCTTTCATTCCACAGATATGCAGGTAAGCCCAGGTTCTGCTGTGGGAATAAAGCAACCTGTAATCACACCTGTTCCAGATGAGGGTGATTATTCCAAGCATTGTAGCTTACAGAAACTTTTTCTATCCTTTTTATCTTTTTTTTTTTTTTTTTTTTTGTTTTCATCCAACCGAAAATCATATCTGCCTTTCCCATGGCTGCCAAATAATGAACAGATATCTTAGTCAAACATTCCATGAGTTTCCAAATGTTTTAGATCCTCAGAGAATCCTGCAGCTTGAGAAACATACGAGAAGTTTAGAGTACTTCTGTCTACAAGGATAACCTTGCTTGTATCCCAGTTGAATTCCATCTGTCATAAGGCAGCCCTACCTCAATATGGTGAAATTCACTGATAAGTTTCACTATCCTCCACAGTACTTAATAATATTACAATATGTGAGAAAACCACGGTACCAATATTAGGCTTTTGCTAAATAAGAAACCTTTTCAAACACAAGTACCAACCAAATGATTTTTTTTATATAAATGTAGAAAAAAAACATGTGGCTGCTGCATATAACACTGTGTATCTTTCATTCTCTAGTGTTTTAATGTCATTTTAAAAATACCGTTCCTGGCTTATTTTGAGAGTTTTTTGAGACAGGTTTTTATACAGATTAGAATTCTTGTATTTTTTTTTTTTTAATGGGAAAAGCTTATTTTTCCCTTTTGTCTAGTATATTGTCCACCCATTTGCATTCTTTTTTATAATTTTTTTGTTGTTGTTGTTATTTAAAATAATGAAAATAATAAAATCAGGTTTTTTTCAAGCTTGAATTTGTCACTTTTATATCTGGAATGATTTTATCTGTGTTTCAAATCAATTCAAGTAAATATTTGACTGGATTTCAGTTGTAATATGTGAAAATAACCAGGAAAATATTTATATATACTTTTTGTTCAGTATAAACCTAATCTTTAATACCCTATGTATATGCTGTTGCTCTTCTGTGGGAGACTTGTGGCTTCAGAATAGGACACTGCTGCCAGAAAAAGGTACAGAGCATACTAAATCCCCTTTTTCACACAAAAACATCCATTAGTTTGCATTAGTTGGGCAAGAGATGTCAATCAGGAATTGAAAGTACTCAGGGATTCTTCAGTAGCTCGCAAAAATATCTCTACTATCTAGAATTTCAATTAAATTTAAATTTACATTTAATTGACTTTGTCTCCCTCATTTCCCTCTCTGTTCTCAGATGTATGTATAATTGCATTTATTCTAATTAATATTTACTGAATTTTAATCTACAATCCTGAGCTGTCACTTAGCACAGTTATTTTTCTGAACAGTTCTCAAAAAGTCTCTTAATAATGCTTTTTGAGAATCCACACAATGTATGTATGTTCCCTGAATTATCTTGAGATGCCTTTTTTGGTTTTTTTTCCCTTTCTAGATTTTCAGAGAGTTAAAGATTTAGGACTAATGTTTTATTTTATGGAAATGTATGCAGTTTGAGTCTATTAAGGTATAGTTATCCAAGTCCCATGCTGTTTTTCTCTCAATTAGACTGTCAGGTTCCACAAGAACAAAGACTATTACCATTGGCTTGTTAGGCACTGTGTAGCCCCCAAATTATCTTCCTAGAAGAAATCTGATGTGGTCCTGCTGCCTGTTCCTCAGGAATGTTGGTTTGTGTCTAGGAATTGGCTTGCTAGACTATCTACCTGGCTGTCGTTTGGACAAGGAAATTTGGGTGGTGATTCTGCCCTCAGAGAAAGGGCTTCGAAAGAGATTATCTTCATCTCTAAATTCCCAAACATCTTCACAACTGTGTTTCTTAGAGATTCTCAATGGTTCCTGGGGCTGAGCTATCTAATCATGACTTAATTGGGTACCCACAGCAAATGTTTTTCAGTAGCTGTCTCTGCATGCACTTGGCAAGTACAAGGCAAGGCGATTTGTCTTAATCATCTTTGGTGATGCATTAAGCTATGCAAAATTACTTCATATTTTGCATAAACTAAGATTAAGCAATCAGACATTTACTCCAGATTGCTTGACACACAGTGAATTCTTAAACCACAAGAATGTTCAGATGTTTGATCCCATGGGCATTTATATGTCTTTTAAGGGTGTACTTTCAGCATGCAGAGTTATCTCTGTCTGAATTTCCCAGTTAGCCATTAAAGTCACAGAAATTATTTACACAGGTCATAGCTGATGTTGTGCTGGTATTTCTCCACATTTTTTTTTTTCCTCTCATCTTAGACCTGCTGGATTTGCCAGCTGGATTTTCCTGTGCCTGCAAAACCACTTGGGTTTGGTCACAGAATCATGGAATGGTTGGGGTTGGAAGGGGACATTGGTCATCCAGTTCCAACCCCCATCTCTCTCTTACTCTGGGTAAAGAAATGCAAGTGCCTTGGTCATTCTCTTTCACAAAATCTTCAGCTGGGAATTTCTTCGTATATGTAGGTTTTATTCATTCATGATGCAGGGAGCTTAATCAACCATGTCCAGAAATTATTTTCCTATTCTGGATCACTGCTGTCAGTGGTTATTTTTCCAGCATGGAAATCTAACTAACTAATCTAATTTCTGCTGTAAAACTGAATTAATACTTTTTTTTATTATTATTTTTTCCCCCCCATGTATCACAGGAAATAAATACAGAATAAAAAATGGCTTTTCAGGGTTTTTTACATCTACCTATAGAGAACTATAGAAGACACGTTATATAGTGTACCAAATGTTATATGTCTATACAGTGTTCCTGATTTGGCAGAATGACTTTTCAATTTCAAAATTTTAGTTTATTACCTTAAATAATTGAAAATTAGAAAGGCCCAGACCTCAGTCAATCACATCTTAAATTACTGAAACAAAATATGTTAATTGGGTCAATGTACATTCTTCCAGCTTATCAGCATGAACATTTCCAGTATTTCAGTTTTGCCTCAAAAACACTTATGAGGCGAGAAAACTAGAGTGATAACTTTCCAAGAACATATCACATCTATCCATCTTCTGGGACTAGAAACCTCTGTGCTAGTTTTATGATATTTTAGGGTACAGTGAAATTACTTCATCTCAATTTGAAATATTTCCCATACATATGAGTTTATAAGCAGTGTTACTGGCAGGCTGAAAGCCTGAATGCTTATAAATAGAGAGCTGAAATGGGGATAAAAGTAGCCCTGTGATCATTACAGGCTATTTCCTTCGAGTAAGGTAACAAATAATTTATTGCATCAAACAGGCCAAGACTGCTGAAAGTGGACAAAGGTCACCCTGGTGCCAGAGTTCACAGCTCTGCCCTGATAAGCAGATGGCTCCTAAGCAGATAGATGTTAATAGATAGTAACAGTCTTTGCTGTTAGAGGTGGAAATAAAGCAATGCCAAAGCATTAGGTTCAAACCATGCGCACCGCTTAGAGACAGATCTTGACATTGCAAAGGTGTTTCTTCCAAGATCAGCCTTCAGAGCCTTGAGTTAGTTGTATCCTAACATGGAGGATATCCAAACCTACTTATCTTTGCATAGTTATTTGTAGGAACCTCCACATTAATCCCAGCTTAGGTAAAACAAGCGTGATAAGAGAATCAGGACCCGAGGAAGAGAAAATACAAACCTGCTCTGTACATCTCCTAGCTATTCTTTGCACGGCACCCTCACACAAGCGACATCTGGTTATCTGCAATCTCCTTTACAAGAGCCTCGCTCTCTGCAATGCACCGGTGCCTCTGCTCTGCGTCAGATAAACATGGCAAACACAGATAGCAACAAGAGAGCCTCATCACAGGTCCTGCTTGCCAGCAGCAGCAGCTCCAGCAGCAGCAGCAGTGGGGGCTCAGCAAACCCCCCCCATGTGTCTGACAATCCAGGTGGGAAAGTTGCACGGAGCAAGGATTTATTACAGCGGTGGGGGCTGGCTGGAAAGCTCCTCTCTCTTTTTATTTTAATGGCCGCTTAAATTACTTCTGCAGACTTTGACAGAGCTTTGACTAGCACACACAAATATCATCCACAGATTCAAACTGGATCTTTCATCCTAATAAATGTGAGCCCAGACGTGCGTTTGGATTCTGGATGCTGCTTCTGGGCTCTCTCCAGATTTTCTGCCAAACACTGCCACCAAGTGTGAATCTTAGATTGTTTTACTAAACGGTCAAAAGGAGAAGAGACCCACCNTGGAGCCCCAACCTTAGTGTAAAAGACTAAGACAGATGTGGAGAGAGAGGAGGTGACCAATGCTTAAAAAAAAGAAAAAAGTAAAACCAAACAAAATAGAGGAAAAAATGTTGCCCTAGATGATACAAATCCCCAGCTCTTGAGCCTCAGAATAATACATTAGTAACATGACTGCCTTTGGTTTCTTTAGTTTTGTACCATAATAATCAATGTGACATGCGAAACTGAGATGAGGAATAATGCGTTATCAGTCTTAGAGAAGGAATATCTTTATTGCTACTTCCAACAAGACTATCCAGAGCATTTGTCTGCTCACCACATGGAAAGGTAAAGATAAATAATAAGGAAGGATAAATTGAATTTTTTCTAAGTGAGGCTGAACAGAACTCTACATGAAGAAATAAAGTGACAACAGTTCAAATAGTCAAACTTTTTGGAGTATGAACTTTTTTTCAAAATGAGAATGTTCAAACTTCTATCTGGTTAACTTTACATTCTTTATATTAAATTGAGTTATTGAGTTATTATCTATACTTATCAGCTGTGCCTCTCTAAACGATCCCTAAGAAAGTCATTTGTCGAAAGGGATGTTGAGAAAGCACAAGCCTCTGTAGTTAAAAAGAAAGAATGTGATTTACAGCCTGGAACTTTGGTTGCAATGGGTTTGGCAAAAAAGGCTGTGGGGTGCAGCAGGCATTCCTAGCCCTGGGTGAGATGAGACTCCAGCAAGGATTGTTTCCATCAACCATGTTCCCTGACTTCTGTGAGAATAAGAATTTATAACAATGCTATTTTATGTAACTCTTGCATGGTACAGGCATAATCTCACGGTCCTGAGTTTCAGCTGTGATCTTCAGCAAATTTAAATTAATAAACCTATGAACTAGAAGGACACCCTCCAAGTGGCTCCCAACAGCAAGAGTCCAAAATCATGGAAAACATGAAATTTAAAATAAGAATTAGGATTGCTATGGACAACAAACTTCAAGCTGCGATTCTGAAAACTCCTTAACTAGAAATATACTCCTCAGGCCATAAAGATCTGGGTTTCTATATTACTCAACAACTTGAAATTTTTCCAGGTATGCTGAAATACTTCTGAGTTTGGATGCACATGCATCACTTTTCTTTGTTTAACAGGTTCTGCCCGTACATATCACAGAACTAAACTCAGCCTTGGGCATTCATCAGCAGTTCTTGTAGCTGCACAACAGAGGATTATTTAAATAGTGTACACTTTTCCTTAAGTAAATACGAGTACCTGTATAATTATTTCTCCTGCAGGCCTTAACAGCACCAGAGGAGCTGTTATCCTTTATCAGGTAAATCTGATGCAGCTTTTAAATTGCTATATGTGCCAGAGGAGTTTTTTGTTTTCTTTTTTCTTTTTTTTTTTTTTATTCTAGGTGGTCTAGCCTTATATCACCCAGAAAGGATTTACAGAGGCAAAACACATTAACTTTATTTGAAATCAGGTCTATAAATCCCCTTATATTGATGAGAAACCAGACTCTTAAGTAGTAATTCTAATTCTAATAGAGATCTGAATGCTTGCTTGTCATAAATCACAGTATTACAGAATGGGAAGAAGGTAAAACCTACATTAAAGGCACTTACAGAGCATTTCTTTCTGGGACAGACTGTAAACTTTTCAATTCTGCATCCAATCTGGTTTGGAATGTTTCAAGTACCAGATCTTCTGTCAATCCCCTGAGGAAAATATTCTGTGTCCCCACAGAGCAAGCATTGTTAAGGGTTCTTTCCAGACATTCAGTTCAATTATTCATTTATTCACTCCTAATTATGCTCACCTCAATAAAAAACTGTTCTCCTCAGAACCACACTCAGTTGGAGATACCTCCCCATGCCCCCTGCTATTATTTGGACAAAGTTAGTGATTCTATTATTCACTTGCCTCAAATAAAGCCTGTATGTCTGTCTTCGTGGGATTTCTCTGTGTTTCAATTCCCCAGCTCCACAATAAGTCTCACTTTCTCACATCCTTTATCTATTCTTCTAAAAGCTCTTACACAGGGTCAGTCTTTATTTGTGTACATTATCTACATGCAATACTCAGGGAGCCCAAGATCAACTTCTCAAATATTCTGAGACAGGACAGGCAAACAGTAATAAGGAAAGGAAAAGTTGCAGATTATGCTATTTATTTTTTGACGTCCAATCGCTATTAGAGGATGATAACTGAAAAAAGTACCCCTTCATAAACTTATCTGGTTATGTCTGGCTCTGAATAAGTTTACTTCCAAAAACAGATTGAGACAATCTAACAGATAGGGGTATCACCCTGAGTGTTGGAAAGCAGCCAAAGTAACATTTACAATAATCCTATGAAAAATATCCATTTTGAAACAGATGTTTAGAAACAAAGGTTGAGTTTTTCATGCATGTTACTAGAGATTTTTTTTTTCCTGGATGACAATTGGCCATGGCAAATGCTAGCCAACTTTAAATTTTAAATTTGGAATTGAACAATATGTGTGTAGATCCAGAATAAAAAAGTCTCACTACTTTTTTTTTCAGGCAGGATAAGAGAAAAAAAAATTCTTACAAAACTTTTTTAACTTCTCTAATATATATGGCTTTATGTTCCCTGGCTGCAGCAAGGAACTTAAATTTCAAGGGCATTTGAGCAATAATAAAGACACCAAGATACTAATTGCAGCTCTCCTTATCTGTTTTTTACATTCAACCGGTAGATTTTACCTTGCTGTTTCTTGCCTCAGTTCCTGCTTGTGATGTTCATTTAAACAATGATAGGGAAGAGGAGCAAATGACAATGTGTCTGTATGGTCCCTGACAACATAGACTCCTGGATACAGCTGGGGACAGCAGGCATGAACAACACAATCATGAGTACTACTTTCATCTGAAACTGCACAGAAAATACTTTATAATACTTATAATTCTTCCAGTCTTTGTCAATGACAAAAAAATTAAAGATATTTTAATTATTGCCAAGCTCAGTATTTTTCCCTAAAAAATTTTATGTTTCTACAAAGCTGTCTGGACACATGTTGGGGTCCCAGTTGAGGTACACAAGAAGTAATAATTTTCTCCTCAAAGTCAGACCCTAGATGTCCCAATTGCCTTGCACTTTCATCTGTTCATGCTTCATTTTTCCCATTCTCATTCTATTTTAAAGAGTGTGATTTTGCTCTGTTTAAACCCATGAGAAGGTTTCCATTCAGGTGTCTCTCCAAGTTCCGGCCTAGACAAAGACAATTATATTCTGGAAGAGGCCTTATCCCTTGGTAGCAGGTAGTGACCAACAGACACAGGGGTAAGAACAGAATTTTTCTTTTTGGTGGTACTTGGCCAACCCAGTAATTCCCAGAACAAGTTTTAAACCTGTAGGAGACAGATTCAAGCTCTTTCCCTGCAAGTGTCATGCTTATGTTCTTGCCAGTGCCTTTTGATGTTCCTGATGAATTTATCCTTG
>VXBQ01003829.1:42522-57890 GCA_013400175.1 Phainopepla nitens
CTGAATATTTTATTTTATTTTATTTTTTTAATGGAAATTGACAAATCCATTGATGATAGACACCGTAATTAATCTCATTATATTGCAAATATCCACAGGTTAGAGTAGGCCTAGAGGACTTAGGAAGAGACTAGAAAAGTCCTGCTAGCCTTCTTCTAGGGATCAGTTATTGTTGTGTGCAAGGTCTGGATAAGGTAAAACCATGTTGATGCCAAGTTATGGCAAAAATTTTGAACCAGACAGCTGCTGCAGATTCTTCTCCCTATATGAAGATACAAGAAGACTGGCAAAGCAAGAGCGGGTAAACAAGGTACTAGTAAAGGGAAATTCAGGAGAATTATAGAATAGGAATAAATAAGCTTAATCCTCAAATTCAGAAACAAAGGATTTTTTTTCTTTAGGAGGTTGAGGTAAAAAGCTAATTGAAGAGACTACATTGATAAAATTAACATTTTTATATGTTGGTATGATTTGCCTGAGTGGGATGCTGCATTTGGGCTGTTACAAGAACAGAAGGGATAAAGCTGGTACATAGTTTGGGAGTGACACCTCAGAGAAACCCACTGTGAACTGGTTGAACTTGCTACTTATCTTTTAGTAAAGATAGCTTTCAGGTCATGAAGTGGGGCTAGAAAACAAGAAGATATTTTTCTTAAAACACACATAAAATTATGTTACAGTGTATTCAGTGTAAGAGGCGAAGGCTGAGAGTTTCTCTTATGCTGTAAAGCGCTGATGTAGAAAACGATTATTTTCTATTTCAGATAGAAATCATCATTAAGTGTGGGGTTTTTTTTCTAAGGACTTTAAATAGGGAAAATAAATGCCTAATTGTACTTCATAAAATTTCTTTCTAGTAGGCCATTAGTCCAAATCAGAGAGAAATTATGAACACAATAGATGAGGACTTTAACTGGATGGGCAAATAAATTAGCATAAATTAACTAAGAGTTTTCAATGTTAGAGTTAGTCAGAAGCAAAATTCAGCTATCAAAGATGCTGATTATTTTGCTAAAAACTCTATCCCACTCCTAAGTTCTGTGGTAAAGAATGAAATAAATAGAAATAAAAAGTAACATGTCGACAAGGAACAAAACGAAAAACAGTCATAGTTTCCAAGCTATACTGATTTTTTTTAACTATTGAAAATGGGTGGAGTAATTTAAAACACCACAGGAAACAAACCCTACTATAAGAATCCCTAGTGCCTTGAAAAGGCTTTTCTGATGTGTTTTGGGTTTGTTTTTTGGTATTTTTTTTCTCACAGTTGTAGAGATCACCTGTGGCCAGAGTCTGATGGAAGTAATAAATAAACAAAACTGGGAGTTGCTCATCTATAATCCACCTATTCTTGGGAGATTTTGACATGGATCAGTTTCAATACGTTAACACACAAATAAAAAAGCTCAAACACTGGAGCTAAATAAGGAAGTAAAGTTGAGCAACAAAATTTACTTTCAAATAAATTCCCTTTACTAAGCCAGCACATGGCATAGGTGAGCAGGAATCACAAACAGGAAGTTTAAGAGGCTGTTTCTTCTGGTTTTACATTATACTTGGCAGCTGGAAGACAATACAAACACAAAAGGAAAAATTGCTGTGATATACTGCACATGTAGAATGTTTTCTTCAAAGTGGCAAGCCAGAAATTCAGGAAATGCAAAGCAAAAATCTAGTGTTGGTGTAGGGGAGAAATTATATGGCTTGGAAGCAACTTTTAGTGCCTTGCAGGTTTTAATTGTTACAGAATCAGAGTCACAAGGGAACTTTGGAAGGCTTTGGAAGGGATTGTAAAACTCATCTCATTTCACCTCCCTGCATGGCCAGAGAGACCTTCCATCAGAACAGGTTCTTCCAAGCCCCATCCAATCTGGCCNGAAGTGCATAGTGGTAAAGTAACTCAGAAAGATTTTAGTAATTTTGGGATGTGCAACCATCTGTAACCTTTAAAAATTATAGAAAATAAAATTTTTACTCCTCTCTGAAGTGTTTAGTGCCCACATCTATTCTGTGATTAAAAATGCACAAGATTTTATGCTCTCTCATATAAAGATGATAAAACACATTAAACTCATCTTCTGAGGTGAGAATATTATCATAGAATCATTTAGGTGGGAAAAAGGCTTTAAAATCATCAAGTCCAGCTGTTACCCCAGCACTGCCAAGCCCATCCCTAACCAATGCCTTTAGGAGTTGTATCTACAAATCTGATATACCTCCAAGGATGGTGACTCCACCACTACCCTGGGCAGTGTGTTTCAGTCTTTGAAAACTCTTTCTGGTGAAGAATTTTTCCTAAGTTCTACCTGGGCTTCCAGAGAAAGTACACTCTCTTTTTTTCCCTCCAAGTTTCAGTCAGCACTCTCTGTTTGTAGAGGCAAATCCTCTTCCCCACTGGCTAATACTTTGGCATGTGGGGACTGCCTGATCTTGTATCTCTAATCTTTTCCTTCCTGAGGTACATCCAGCCTTCCTGGATTTCATTTGCCACCAAGACTGCCTTCCAGGGGAGTCTGTCAACTAGTCTCCTAAACCAGCCAAACTCTCCCCTCCAGAAGCCCAAGGGGCAGCTCTGCTGACCTCTCTCCTTACTCCTTTGAGAATGAGAAACATTTTGTGGTCAAGGAGCCCAAGGCATCCCTGAGCCACCACGTCCCCCCTCCTCTCTTCACCATCAGCACCTGCAGTGAGGGTCCCCCTCTGGCTGTCTCACTCACCAGCTGAGTCAGAAAGGTCTGCTCCACACACCTCTGCAGCCTCCTTGGCTCTTTGCTCTCTGCTGTGCTTTATTTCCAGCAGACATCTGATAAGTTGATGTACCCCATGAGAACCAAGGGGCAGTGATCCTGAGACTTCTCCCAGCTCTTTACAGAATATTCCTCCTGCCTCTTCATCCTGCTTGAGAGGACTGTATAATCTATGATATTTAATTTAAAAAGAAAAAAGAGGTCATAAAGCTTGTCTTCAAGAATTCTGAAAGGTCTGGACAAGCTCCTTGGCCTGTTGATGCAAATTTTCACTTAAAACTTTTGGAGTATCAGGGATATTGCATGTGTTGAAATGTTAGACACAAGGATTTTATGGGAAAAAAATTATCAGGACAGGTCTGCTAAGAAAGCATTCAAATGTGTCCCTGAGCATTGTGGAAACCTTTAACAGTCAACCTCTACACCTACAGATAGTATATATGGAACAAAACTTGTAACATCACCTTACTCTTATTTCTGCTTGGTTACAGTTTTATCCTTACTCAGGACCTTGGTCTGCTGGATCAGGTTGTGGCAGAGAAGGAAACAGACAGGGAATCATGTAGACATGAGCCAAACTCCAAAATGCAAAAGTCAAGAAAATCACAGATTTATAAAACAGGGGTAAGATTTCCTTTCTGATTTGGAAGACTTTATCTCTGAACTTAGACCTTTATAGCATCTCAAGACGGTCATGGAAATGTAATTGTTACCTGGAAAGTGGGGTAAGGAGGCGAGATAACAGAAAAAACAAATTTTATTAAACTGTGTGAGAAACCCACTTATCTGACCTGGAAAATTAAATATGATTTATGGTATAATGCATCAGAAAAATCAATAACAGGACATGTTAACATAAAATACAAATTGTAGCAAGTTAATGTAGATTTTTTGAATAACAGTATTGACTGAAGATTCTAATCAGCCAAATGCATGAAGGTTAATCCAGAGCATGCTTAGGAATAAATGAATTCAATTTGAATGTATCACTAAAATTATTTTTTGATCTAATGGAGTGATAATTGAATTCTTTTTCTAATCTGAAGCAGGGGAGATAGTAGCACCACAACATAATTACTTGTCTGGTTAAATACATCGTCCTTTTTTTGTGGAAATAATTTGCTTTCAGATTCATGCTGAGAAGCTACCAGCTCCTCTTTATCATAATATAATTTAACAAAATGTAGCATTCCTTCTTCATCAAATTAAACCAATTTGTAAAATTGAAGAGTCTTTGGGTCTCAGCTCTTCAATCATCCTCCATTGTTACATTCAGATGAAAAAGCAGGTCATTAAAAATAAAACCTTCAAATAGGGACTGACTGTCTTTGCTTATAAGTAAGATTTGGAGGAGAGGAAAATAAGAAGAAGATGTCCTTTAAGATGGAAATTACTCAAAAGGATTTTATGTGAAGTACACAAATCCTTGGATTGCTAGAGCTCTGTTGCAGACACTTCAGGAATGCCTGAAGCCAGAGCAACTTACTCCAGCAGAATCAGTGTAACATACAATCATGAAGGTTGGAAAAATACCTCTAAGATGCTCGAGCCCATCCATTAACCCAGTACCACTGTGTTGACCCCTAAACCATATCCCAAAGTGCCACGCACATGCCTTTTGAACACACCCAGGGATGGTGACTCCACCACATCCCCAGGCCCCCTGTGCCAGAGCTTGAAAACTGTTTTAGTGAAGCATTTTTTCCCAATATCCCATCTAAACCTTCCCTAGTGCAACTTGAGGCTATTTACTCTCATCCTGTAAAGATCTGGGCTGGATAAATGTATCAGAGATACTGACCACACCCCCTCCAAAGCCTCCTTATACATCAGAGCAGGGCAAAATTGATCCTGGGACTTGTCTGGGTTTTGCTATTGCTTGCAGCAAGTCCTGTTGTGAATTAGGGTATGGACTTTTTAGCTCACTAGTACATGTTTTCTCACATCTCTCACTACTGGGAAACAATAGGGTTGCTTGTATATTTTGAAAGATTCCTGCTGTATCTCAGCATCAGGATTATCATCCAGGTAATGGCATTTAGAAGTTGAGAATGTCTGATGCTACTCTCATTTTAATCTGCTGGTAGTGATTGTTGTCTCACAGGCTCTGATTTAAGAGCTGATCGTTATTCAACATGGTTCATAAAATATCAGTAGAGTAAATGCAGCTGGTCCAATTCAGAGAATTATAGAATCATAGAACAATTTGCACTGGAAGGGACCTTTGAGACCATCTCATTCCAGCCTCTTGTTTCCACTTCCAGAGGTTTGCCCAAGCTCTATCCAATCTTGAACCTTTCCAGAGACTGTGCAGCCACAAGCTTCTCCAAACAAAATGTTCCTGTGCCTCACAATGTCTTTCTCTAGCATGTGCTTTGTTAGTTCTTCTCTTAATTAGATTTTCCTTCATAAGTCATCCACATTATAAGAATGTTTTGGATGTTCATCAAAAAAATTGTGCTGTTTGAAATCCTGGGCCGTATTATATTTGGAGGAGCTGCACCCAGATTTTTAAAAAAGTTTTCTGTTCCCTACTTGTCACAGAAAAGTTGGGGAGCTAATGAATTGTGGTTTTGGGACATACCGCATTTTTGGTAATTGTCTTTACATTCAAGTCATTATCTACAAAAAATATATGTTGGGGAAGCAATTCTCTTTAACTATAACTTTTCTCTCTTTTCAAAGTTATAACACCTCTGTTAGGATCAATTGTTTCTAGGGATCAAGTGATCCACAGCAGTAGTGTGGAAGGCATCCCCAAGGCCTCACTCCTACATCCTGACAGTTTGGTTTTTTTTTTTTTTTTTCTTGTTTTGGTTTGGTTTGGTTTGGTATTTTGTTTTTGGTTTCGTTTTTGTTGGGTTTTTTTTGGTTTTGGTTTCCTTGTTTGGTTTGTTTGTTTGTTTGTTTTTGTTGTTTTTTTGTGGGGATGGGTGTGTGGTTTTTGTTTTTGGTTTTGTTTGCACTTTTGTTTTTGTTTCCAAATGCAGATCCAAATCTGGACTCTGCCCCTACTCAGTAAATGTTGAACTTGTAGCATTCCAGAGAAAGCCTGGGAATGAACTCCAATATGACACTGGGTGAAGCAGTGTCAGTCAGGTTTCAGACACCTGAAGGAACAAATACTCTTGTCCCTCCCCACCATAAACTTTCCCTGTGCATTTGACAATAACAATCATTCCCCAATTAGTATTGTATAAAAATCTGTGAATTAAATCTGGTAGCAGCTCCTAAACTGGTAGAAATAATATTGTTCTGTATCTAAGCCACAGGTAATTAAATAAATATTAAAAGTGACTAGACTCCATTAGTGCCTGAGGTTAGTTTCATTAAGAAAACCTATCTGTGTCTTTAAGGACTCCTTTTTCATTTTTCCATTAAAATAAAAACAAACCCAACAAAATAAACTGATGGATAAATAAATTTCAGTTCTTTCAATATCAGCCCAATTTTAAATTGANTTCTTGTTTTGGTTTGGTTTGGTTTGGTATTTTGTTTTTGGTTTCGTTTTTGTTGGGTTTTTTTTGGTTTTGGTTTCCTTGTTTGGTTTGTTTGTTTGTTTGTTTTTGTTGTTTTTTTGTGGGGATGGGTGTGTGGTTTTTGTTTTTGGTTTTGTTTGCACTTTTGTTTTTGTTTCCAAATGCAGATCCAAATCTGGACTCTGCCCCTACTCAGTAAATGTTGAACTTGTAGCATTCCAGAGAAAGCCTGGGAATGAACTCCAATATGACACTGGGTGAAGCAGTGTCAGTCAGGTTTCAGACACCTGAAGGAACAAATACTCTTGTCCCTCCCCACCATAAACTTTCCCTGTGCATTTGACAATAACAATCATTCCCCAATTAGTATTGTATAAAAATCTGTGAATTAAATCTGGTAGCAGCTCCTAAACTGGTAGAAATAATATTGTTCTGTATCTAAGCCACAGGTAATTAAATAAATATTAAAAGTGACTAGACTCCATTAGTGCCTGAGGTTAGTTTCATTAAGAAAACCTATCTGTGTCTTTAAGGACTCCTTTTTCATTTTTCCATTAAAATAAAAACAAACCCAACAAAATAAACTGATGGATAAATAAATTTCAGTTCTTTCAATATCAGCCCAATTTTAAATTGAGGACCCATGGACTCGCTTTAATTTCCAGAGAGACATCCTGTAATCCACAAGCAAACTTATCATTCAGCTAATGAGTTTTCAGCTGCACAGGCCAATGTACCTCTGCCTTTTGCCATTCCTGCATGATGTCTGGGCAGATTTGAAGGAGAGGAGATAGAAAGAGAGTAAACAGAAATGTAACATGCATACAATCAGTCTGTTCATCTACAAAGGGAGTTAGAGCCAAATGAAAATTTGTAAATTTAAAGGATGTAAATTCTAGCTAGACGTTTTATTACTGAAAGTAATTACCTTTCATCCCTGCTTCCCCCACTTCCCCAAGTCTGTGCTCACTCTTTAAAATAGATTGATGGATTGGTTAAGAATTCTCTCTGAGCTCCAGTGAGATTATATCAATTATTTAGAAGTGCTAAAATTTTGGCAGAGACATCCACCTTCTCACTTTGAAGACAATCTGGAGATTAATACAAACATGCATTAAGGGAAGAAATTCAGGCAGGATAAAGCTAGTGTGACAAAATGAACACTTGTACTCCACTATTGCAGCACGAGGAGGAGAATTAGCTGTCAGATGATAAACAGGATGAATTGCCTGCTTGTCATATCAAAAGCTTTTAGCTTTAATCTGAAGATAATGGATATATTGCAAGTTTTGCAGTGATAAAGTCGAATTTGGCACATAGGGGGGAATTTAGAATAAAGTGCCCTGCCCTATGATAGAAGAACTACTGTATAGTTACTAATATTTTGTTTGTTTTCTATTATCTATGTAGACAGGGAACATATTCCAGTAATCCATAAAAGGAGGGTGTCATTTTGGCCAGATTATGAGTCTTTATAAAACATTATTATTATTATTATGTATAAAGACACACATAAATATTAATTGATGTGATATTTTTAATAACATATACTAGATAGTAAAGAGAGAGATAAACCTATCTCAAGACACATTAAGAATGTATTCAACCCCAGGATACTGGGTCATAAATACATAATCCCTGCAAAAACAGCTGTTGAGATTTAAGACTGCTGTTGGCCCCTATTAGTTCATTACTATCTTCCCAGCTGAGTCACAGTAACAGATGAAATGATTGCTTCTAATCAATTTTGGTGTGGTCAGTCAGCTTAATAGACCTTTAAATCAGAAACACCATGAATTTAAACCAGTCTATCTGACATTGCATTGAAGCAGACTAAGAATATTTTTATATTAGGTTACCACACTTCAGCTCTTGGAATGGTAACAGCTTTAGAGCAGTAATGAGCAAACTGCACAAAAGCTTGCACGATGCTCTATTTTGGTTCACAATAACAAGAATTTCTGTGCTCACCCTCGGGTCAGTCATTAAAAATAAAATTAAAAAGGTATGTCTGAATAAAAGTTTGTTTAGGGACAAATTATCATCAGACTGAAAATAAATTCCAGCCTCTCCAGGTCATCATATGTAAAATTAAGCAGGTAATACAAACATAAATAGTCAGTAATTGACTTAAATTTTTCCTAATCGTATATTTATTTATTTATTAATTTCTGTAGTCTTGGAGAACCTCAATATCAGGGACATCAAGCCATGCTGGAGGAACCTGCTTCCTAGTGTTTTCCTTAAAATAGTCTCACACTTTATTTTTTTAGGGCAAAATTGCACAGATTATGAGGTCAAAATTCCTTCTGTTGCTCTCAAGACCAGTTTCCACTGAAAGGAGGTTTAGGAAGCTGTAGTGTTTCTGATGATCACTGTTGCCCAGTTCCATGTCTTGTGTAAGTAAGAGCAATTATTAGGCAAGACAATTAGATATCATCAAAGTATTAAATATTAGCGGAAGTTTTGATTTTTTTTTTTGTTGGTTTGTTTTCTTTTAAAAGGTGTTTAAGACAATCAGGGTTTTGTTAAAAGTATATCTTACCAGATTTTCTGGACACTCCTCACGTATTTCTGCAACTCCTGCTTATTCCACATCATTTGCTCCAGAAACATTCATGTCATTTTTTCTTCATTAGTAATTTTGTCCTTCACAAATATATGCATGTGGTAGATGAAATGCTTCAATAACACCTCTGTATTCATTTTCAGAGACAGAAGAATTAGAAGGCACATTGTGCTTCATTCACATTTCTCTCTAACACTGTCCTGGCCATATGTACCACACTGGAACTTCAGCAGCAGAGGTGGTTGCAAAGCTTCCATCAGATGCAGGCTAAAACACTGTTTTGCTGTAAATTAGAAAGTTTCTGTGGCCAGGTTTAGCTTCCGGCAGCAAGAAAACAAACAAACAAACAAACAAACAAAAACAAACAAACAAACCTCAGAAATTTTGTTTTAGAAGCTGAGCTTTATTGACGGAGAAAAAGGGCCCTCAAGGAATTTCTAATGATTTACAGGTAGCAAAATATTCTAGTGAAGAGGTTATGTATATGTTTGGTCAAGGAAAGGGGAGATGACCACCTGGTCTTCTGTGCCCAGAGTGATTGCTTGAGCTGTGAGTACAACAGAGCAGATGACTTTACCAATCCAAACACAAAGGTTTAGCTACAATATTCCATAAGGGAAAAGCAGATGTACTTCTTCTGGCTTAAAACATTCAAATAATTAAAATTCTACAATCATTTCTTTAATTGTTGTCCTCCCTTTTGTGGGTGCCCTATTGTGTACTCTTTGTTTCAAAGAAAGTATTATCTTTGAAGGATATTATTTTTCAGTAGCTCATCAATTGCTTGAAAAAATGTTTGTCAATAGTCTTTTCAACCGATATGTTGCCTGAGAAAAAACAATATGGTTTGAGAAACATAAAGAAAATTTAAGATAATTTGTATGTTCAAATGAAAGATTATTGCTATTCAAATGAATAGCAATAATCTTTCAAAATATTAATTTTCTGAGTTATTTTTAAAATATTCTGTAAATTCTTGTCATAAGGACAGTCTGTAATTATGTCATTAAGCAATAATAGTTTGGATACCAGAATCAAATTATTACCTTTCTTTTTTTTTCTGAATTTAAGAATGTTTGGTTGTTTTTTTTACAGAAATCTACAATGTAGCATTATTACTTCATATTTTTAATAACAAGAAATTGTATCAATTTTGATAGCAAATAAGTGTTGGCATTTCATTTGTTAAGAAAAGTTTATATGATTTAAAAATTTTGATGGAAAGTAACTGGGAAATGAGCAAGTCCATTGAACAGTTTATACATTCTAATTTCAAAGTCTTATCTAAACATTCTTGTATCTATTTTATAGACATTATGGGATATCTCTGATAAAATTAATATTTTGCTTCAATCATTTGGAATATGACACTAAGGATCAGTCATTTCGCACTAGATTTAGTCTATAGGTATGAGAGAATAAACTTTAATCCTCGAGGTTTATATTCCTCCATCTTTCTTGTAGATAATTTTTCTGTCTAAAAATCATTTCTTTAAAATGCATGAAGCAGATGGCAAGATTGTTGTTATTTATTTGTCGCTTTTAAGTTATATAAACATTTGAGAACAAGACTTTTTTGTTGATTTTGTTTCTTCTGTTGATTTTTTAAAATATTTTAAACTTGTCAGTCAAGATAAGCATCACAAACATCAAACCCAGTAACTCCCAAATCCAGCTCATATGCTCCCAAAATTTTCCCTGAGGTCAACTTGCCTGTAAGAGACCTGGGTATAAGACTCTTGAATCTCTAAGATAAGAACTGAGATAGAACCATAGCAGAGAGAAGCAGATTATACAGCATATGGGTTCCCTCACTGAGGAGTAAAGCAGTTGTATCACTTAAAAGAACAACAGGTGATCAAACAGAGACTAACTGCAGGAAATGCCAAAATAATGCTGAAAAAAAAAAAAGAAGAAGTAAAAATTCAATGACATGATTAGATTCCAAATTTCTGTTCTGACAGCTGTGATGGGATATACTTAGATTTTCCTTGTATGAGATATTAACTCATATTTACCATCATCATCTACTAGATTATTTGCATTAATAAGAATTTGTTTCAATATAAATTTCATCAATGATTTAAACCATTGACTCTTGACTTTGTCATTGAATATATATTATTACAATCATTGCATCTTTAGACATATTTTCTCTTGATCTGTTTCAATTGGAAGCTTGATATAACTGCTTCACTGAATATCTGTCTTTAAAGTCATAGATGTGGCATAAATGGAAATTCTATACCAAAGCAGCAAGTGGTTTCAACAGGATAATGGCTAGACAAAAAAAAAAGCAGAAGTTAAAATACTCAGACTATAAAAGTACTTACACTGAGAGAAAAGCTTCCTATCAAAATTATCTTTTTACTTGTCATTACTGTATAAAAGAATTGTTTTAAGAAAAAAGTGTTTGTTTTTCTCTCACACACAGTGTTTGTGATAGTTGTACTGTAATTAGATTCCTTTAAGTTAAGGAAAAAAGATTAAAAAAAAAAAGCTTCAAGTTGAAAATGAGGTGTTTGTTGGCTATTTTGTTTTAAATGTCTGGTTGACAAAAGTTATTAGCTTATACAGATTTTAGGAGAACTCATCAGGAAATCCCATAAATACTTTTTAACAGTGACAGGCTGATAACAAGTTATATTATGACTTGTTATAACAAGGTGAAATTATAACACCTGAATTTAAAATTATTTCAAAGGACTCCCAGGCATTTGTTCATTGTGCATATCAAGAATTATCTCAGGAAAGCACAGAAGCAGATAAAAAACTTTGCACTTTTGTATGTAATAAGCTCTGGATGATTTTTCCATAATGGCTATGGTCAAGAAATATTTCAAAGACACATAAGTTGTTTGCAATGGTGTGACTTTTCCATTTTGAGAGATTCAAAATAATTCTGAGAAGTAAATATCAACACCACTTTATGAAGCTAGCACATTGAAATAGAAGACCAGAGGTGCCAGCCCTCCATGTGTTTCTGGTGAGTTTTGTGATGTGAAGAAGGTTTAAAATGACTAAGTTTTTTGACTGTTGTAGTTTAACCCCATCCAGCCCCTAGCCCCTTGCAGCCATTTGCTCACTCCCCCACCAGCAGGATCAAGGAGAGAATTGGAAGGGTAAAAGCTGGAAAGCTCATGGGTTGGCATAAAGACAGTTTAATAGGGAAAATAAAAGCCTTGCACATCAGCAGAGCAAAAGAGGGAATTAGTTCACTGCTTTCCATGGGCAGGCAGGTTCAGTCACCTCCAGAGAGCTGGAACTCATCATATGTAAAATGACTTGGGAACACAAACACCATCACTCCAAACATCCCCTCTTCCTCCTTCTTCCCCCACTCTATACCCTGAGCATGATGTCACATGGTCTGGAACATCCCTTTGGTCACTTGGGGTCACCTGTCCTGGCTGTGTCTCCTCCCACTCCCATCCTCTTCTCAGCCTGGCAGTGCAAGAAGCAGCAAAGGCCTTGGCTCTGTGCAAGCCCTGCTCAGCAATAACAAAAACATCTCTGTGTTATTGACCCTGTGCTCAGCACAGACCCAAAAAACAGCTCCACACCAGCCCTTGGGAAGAAAATGGACCCGGCCCCAGCTGCAATCAGCACTTATCTACTGAAATTGAAAACAGAAGAGGTGCTCACCTGCAGTGAGTGTGTACAAACACACTGTGCCTTCGACAGGCACTTACGTGTGCTTCTGTCATTCAATCAGAATGTTAAAAATGTATAAGGCTAATACTGTGTATATACAGCTAAAGATCTAATGTAACCACTGTTCAGGTCTGTCACTGAACATTTTTAAGAAAAGTTGAACAAACACCTACGTATTTCCCCAAATAGAAAAGTATGAAATAGATATCATTAACAAATTAACTAATTAATAACAACAACAACAACAACAACAATAATAATAATAATAATGATAAAGACCTGCAGTTTTCAAGCATTATGAAGCTTGAAAGGATGAGTAGAAGAAAATAAACTGTTAAAAATGGTAGTTGCTTGTATTTCTTCTAGGTTGACATTAATCTGACACCTCCAATGGTATTCTCCATCAGATGAGCACAGTAATTAGATCTCACACCAGCTTCCTCAAACTCAATGCATATTAGATTGAATAACTGGTATGGATTGATGTAGATTTTTGTGGGAAGGGTGGGAAGAGAAAAATAGTTGAGGAGATTAGGTCATAAATTACATATTCACCCAACTTGATATTGACTTTTTCGGGTGCAGGTCAGCTGTATCTTTATAACTGTGTGTTATCTGATCTGTCAGCTAATTTAATCCCAAACTTTATTTGAATGAAGGAATCTTTGAATGTTGTTTTCTCTGTGTCCTGCCGACCATAGTCTGTCATCTCATTGTGACATGACTGTGGTATTGGGAGAGGGGAAAATGGCAATACATCATCCTCCTATTCAAGGACTGATATTAGGGCAGCATGGAGCTTTTCACATTTTTCTAAAGGAATGACTTTATTTGGGAGATGGAGACAGGACAAGGGAAAAATAATACATTTTCATATAAATTGTTCCTCATATGTCTATTTCTATGAACTGCCCAAAAAGGAAGAGAAAGGAGACAGCTTTCCACTTATCTGTTGGACAAGCAATTTGAAAAAAGTTCCAGTTTAGAAAGAGTTCATAAAGTTCTCCAGCTGGCATCTTGCCTCATCAGGGGGTGTAAGAGGGCAAGAAAGAGCCTGCAACATCATTAGTTTCAGTTTGAGTCCTCACAGGTTTTATTTTTGGCCATGAGTGGATAAAAAGAAGCAATCAGAAAAGAAACTAGGATTTCTTTTGAGAAAGCTTGTAATTAAATTAAATTAAATTTCCTGAGCTGCTTTTTTGTCAATGACCATGAAAAAGATCTTACACAGTCTTCTGAAATTCATTTCTTGGAGTTCATGCAGTGCTGCAAACGCCTGTTAGATAGTTTGGGAGCACATCATAACTCTTGTGAGCTCTTGTCAGAATCTGCAGGTATCTTTTAGACCTGATTTTTTATTTTTTTTTTAAATTTGAGATATCCAGTCTAACTTAACACTTTTCAATTCATGAGTTCTATGTAAGAAAAGGCAGATTGTTCTATTAGTTCTGAACTTTCTACAATACTACTTAAAATTTTTAGCTGAAAAAAGGTAAAAATGTAATAGAAATCACATTATTCACCCAGACTAATACAGAGCTTTTTCCTGTTTTATAGTGAGTGCTAGAGCTCATATATCTCTACAGCCCAGGAAGCTTCTGCCTCAAAATACCTTTCTTTCCTTTAAAATTCGAATAGTTAAATGATGAGAGCTATATTTAAGGCTCCAATTTCCTGGAAGGGTAGGCTTTCCCTTTTGTTGGCTGCCTAATTAGTATGCTTTAAATTTAGATGGCTCGAATTAATTGCAGCAAGAATTTCTGTAGAGAATTGGTATTAAAATGAAGTGCACTAAATAGTGAGGTTTTTAGGCAAATGCTGGAGGTGTTCCACCAAGCCCTTCATGCATCTCTGTGACAGAAAAAGTGTAATGTATTATTTTCTTATTAATTCCCCGTTTAAGAAGATCTTATGAATAATAATACCATGGAACAAAAATAGCTAAATATAGTGGAAGATTGAGATTTTTTTTTAAATTTTATTTTATTTTTTGCTTCTAACTGCCAGATGCAAAGGGAAAGTTGTTGTGTATTTTTTTCCTGGACAGTGCAATGGGAATTGAAGTTGTCTCCAGCTGGCTGAGAGAAAACGGAGGAAGGTTCATCCTACCTGCTGAAGAAATCTCAGGGGGAAGTTTGACCATTCTGGCCTACTGTTATTGAACTGAAGCAATATTTGCAGGAATTTAATCACAATTCAGGACTGAATAAAACATCCTAAGCAGATATCTACATTTTTCACTTCTGAGAAGAAGCCTGGAGCATCCACATGATTCAGTGAGACACTGGAAGTGACATGTGATGAGTCCTGGGGTGTATATATACCACCGCTTACACTTCCCCATAAAAACACAGTGCATGCCAAAGAGCACTTCAAAAACTGGGAATTGGAGCTCCAAGTTTGTTCCTTGAAAGGAAAGCCACCGTCATAATTTTCAGCATTTGTAACAACTACGTCACATTAAAAGTCATTATTTTTGTTAAAAAAATGTACTTCCTTCCTAAAGTTGGGGTATGGTTTGGGAGGATTCCAGGCTGGAAAACGTAATGGAGAGGTGGGATCTGAGGGAGAAAAGTTGAAAAGGCAAGCAAAGGAAGGAACCCTACTGAAGTAAAAGAAAAAAAAAGATTGAGAAATTCTTCCAACAAGTGTCTGATACACCCAGGGTTAGCCCTGTAGACAGCTGCTCTATTTCTAAAATAAAACTATTAAAATAGGAATCTTGTGGGTTTTGAAGGCAGGTGAGACAAAAATGTTTCATTTTCTGTCTGACTCTGCAGGAGCCATGCTGTGCTTATCTAGGACCTGGAGGTCACTCTTTGCATAGTTTGCATGCTGCAGAGTTATTGAAAATCTTTCCTGACCATATCAGCATTTTGGTCTTTAAAGAGAACATTAGGAGTATCAGCAGAGTCGCCA
>VXBQ01003835.1:3414-43784 GCA_013400175.1 Phainopepla nitens
TGAAAATGAAGGGTTTGCTGACACATACATTGCACAGACATTCTGCTTTAACCGTCCCTAGAGTAAAAAGATTTTTTGAAGATGATACTTTAATTGAACTGCTATTCCATAAAGTTTACTTCTAACGCACAAAAGGATTATTTGCCTCTTTCTGTAGCTAGTAAAATATGTTTGCAAAGTAAATGTGTGGGACTCCTTGTGCAAAGAAAGCACTCGTGTGATGGAAGAAGAATTCTGGTTGGTTTGGTACACCAGCATATTAGCGGATGAATTATTCTTTCTGTATAGGCTTTCTAACACCACTCGACTGTCTGTTCTGTATCCCAGTGAAATCTGTGTATGACTGAGTTTTTCTAAAAATACCACTTTGTCCTAGAAGGTATTGAGAACCTAAACGTACTACAACATTATGTCTATTTAAAAAATTATATAAACTTCAAAGAGTCTGTATATTGTATTATTGTTTGCATATTGGACATTGTATATTTGTATATATATATATATATTATTGTATATTGTTTGTATTGGAAAAATAAAGGGGGCTTTTGTTTCTACAGACTTTTGCAGGCAGCTGGAAATATATTTTCTAACCTACTTAAATTACTTAAAAATAATTTATTTGGGAAATTGCATTTCATTCATGATATCATTCCATATTGATGTTGAGTGATATGTTCAAAGGGATGAACTTGAGAAATCATAAGGGATCTGACAGCAAGATATTTTCTTTGAGGAAGTCTTGACTTTGCAACCTGGTCCAAAATGCTGACATTCATCATTCTACTCATGCTGCAGTCCCAACCACTCTTATATATCCTGTCTCCTACAGAGAAAAAATTGTGGGGTTTTCTTTAGCTCTTTGGGATTTGTGTGCTCAGAACTTAAATTTGGCCTGCCCAATCAGACCATTACATGAAAAGGAGAGATGCAAAACTGTTGTTTGAGACCATTTGCAATCATTTCAGTAGTTAGAATTGAATTATTGTTAAGTTATTAGAACTTCCAAGAAGTCATATCTGTTTGATTTAAGATGAAAGATAATATATTAAAAGTAAGATAATTGGCATGTAATGCATGGAGGATTCTTGTTTGATAACTCTAGATAAATGATTTCTCAGCATTGAAAACAAGTGGTTTTTTTAAAATATAATTATTATTGTTAGAGCTTTAAGTACGGAGCAAGAGAGGAATTCAACCTGTGACTGAGTTTCTTAAGTTAACTCTAGAAGAACTTTTGTGTTTTCATACCTCTGCCCAGCTGTTTTAGAAATCACTGATGGAAATTTTTTTAGGTAAAAGTCCAAGTTACTGAGATTTTAATGGGAAAAAATATATTGCCTTTGACATAAACGTTGCTTTGATAAGTTAAAAAATTAGACGTAAAGTATGGGGCAATGCTGGTGGTTGAACATTGACAAATTGATACAGAGAACCTGTATAAAACACAAAAAGAAACTTTTCCACCTGGAAAGGGGTACCAGGAGCTACATCTTTTTTGGTAATGCTGATTTCTCATCGCTATAGTGCTTACTCTTTTTACTTCTCTTCCTCTGTGGGTTACTCCTGAGGCTCTAAACTTAAATGCCACCTCTAACTTGCAAATGGAAATAAATTGACCACCTGACACATGTCCTTTTCTCATCTGGTGCTTAAGACTCTTAGTCTTAAAAGTGGACAGCAAACAAAAAATTATAACCTTAGTTGTCAAGTAACATTTTGAAAACTATGCGTATGTTCTCTCTGTCATTGAAAGGCATGCTTTTTGTTATCAAGTAAATCCAGTAAAATTAACGCAAATACACAATCATATTTGAGAAATTTTTTTCATTTTCAAATTACAAAATGTGGAAAGAGTTCGTGATAAATTGGAAGTCATCAATATTATCTGTGTGATATCACTATGTACTGTAGCATTTCACAAGCTGTCTTTTATCATAAACTTTAGATTATGTTTTGTGAAATAGCTCTTTTACTTTTATTTTTAGTACAGTTGTTCTACTGTTGATATATTACTCTTCTGTGTAACACTTCTCCTTTTCTTTCATTGGCCTGAGTTCTTTGTCATTTAACATTTCGCTTGGAGATATGATTTGACATTCTATGATAATTATATTTTGTTTGCTTAATCAACCATAAATTTTTGAGTGTACAGAGCAGAAACCCTTGTTTCAATTCATAATTTTTATGTCTTCTGTGAGAGAATTTAAACGTGGAAAAAACCCTCTTCTCTGGATTTTCATCATACTTTTCCCTTCAGTGTTCACTAGTGGGAACCATTAATCTCCAGTTAGAAATTTAGTTGTATGTTTTGCTATTGTACTTTCCACCTCCTTGCTGACCCCTCAGCTGAGCAAGTTCAACTACTTGTATTACTGCACCCTGAACCTGGCTGTGGAACCGTCATAAACCTGAGAACTTCTATTTTGGCCATCACTTTTACCTACCATCAGTGCCTTAACCTGCCTTTTTCTGTTGCTCAGAAAACACTTTTACAATATGCCAGTAAAACAAGAGGCATTTTAAGGAATTTAATTAGATTTTTTTACTATTTCCACTGTGCAGCCTTCTCATATCAATCTATTTAGTAGCACTCTGGCTGGAGTTTCACTTCAAGTCTCCTTGAATAGTCAAGTTGCAACTCTTTTGGCTTTGGAGAGATTCTGTGGTGAAAGAAAGAATAAAAGGTAAAGGAAGGATTGGCTGACCATTCATACAACCATAGAATACATGACATAATAATTATTAGAAGGGACCTCAAAGAGCATCTAGTTCCAGCCCCTCCACCATGCACAGTTTGCTAGAACTGAGGATCCCATCCAGCCTGGCCTTTAAACACTTCCAGGGATGGGGCATCCACAACCACCCAGGCTATTTTTTTCAAGTGCTTTGCCATCTTCTGACCAAAAATTTCTTTGCAATACCTAATCTAAAACTTTCTTTTTTCAGTTTAAAACTATTTCCCCTTATTCTGTCACTATAAAATGTCCCATATAAATACTCCCTCTCCCCAATTTTTAAAAGCTTCCTTAAATGCTGAAAAGCTACAATGATGTGTCCCTGAAGCCTTCTCCTCTTCTTTCTGAAAAATCCCAGCTCTCACAGCTCAGCTGTCTCAACCTATCTAACTAATGCTAAAGGTTCAGAAATATGTTTTACAGGAATTTACTCAGAACCAGCAGCAAGTTCACACAGCACAAGTGTGCTTATGTCCTGCTTGGCGTTCAAGAAGTACATGCTTCTTCACAGAGTTAAATAAACTGACAGAGACAGATGTTGGTTTTTTCCATCTGAAAGTAGTGAGGTTCAAACATTCCACTGCAGCCACTGAAAGTTCATCATCAATACCTGAAAACAAAGTCCTTGGATTGCTCTCTGGCATTTTCAATCTTTCTCTGAGATTTCTGTGATCTTCTCCTTTTTCTGTTTTTTTTTTAACTGCTCTTTCAGTGCTCATTCATTTAGGAGTTGCTTTGATCTGTGAATCTCATGCTTATGATTCTTGGCTGTTATTTCTACTAAAAAAATTATGTTGTGGAAAAAAAGGATATTTAGGAAAGTTTAAAAAAGAAAGCTCATTGGTGAGCTTGATGAGGTGAAGAATAATCAAGTAGAAAAGACAACCAGCATATATTTGTTCCTTGAGAGAAATATGAGTATCTCACAATTGCATCAGTTTTTTCCTTTGGATATAGTTTTCTGACCATTTTTCTTTGCTCATAAATCTCAAACATGAATAAAAGGGAAACTTGCTTTTGGATAGGGCTAGGACATTAGTTTTTGAGAAGGCTGAGTGTGTTCAGACAAGCCTTAGAATTATTATCCCCCTGAGTTACTGGAATCAAGAGGAAGCAGAATCCTTAAATTTTGAAAGGTGATTCTGAGATTACAGCTCCTGATTCAGGTCAATCAAAAATATTCAACAAAATAAAGTGGAAAAAATTTAAGTATCATGAAACACAGCATTTTGCATTAGATGATACACATATATTTTAAATTTCGTGTTAAACCACATTTGAAAGTGTAAAAATATTTCCTCAGATTAGTAAAATGAACTGCTTCAACTAGAAAATGTTAATACTTTGCAGGCTGCAGAATTCTTCATCACATTGTTACCTTTTCCCTGAAACAATGAAAAGATCATACATTTTCTAAGAATTCTGCTGCTTGCCAAACTCTCATTTTTAGTGAAAAATTTGATCAGCGCCTTTGCTACGTATTTGTCTATTGAATATATTTTATGTAAAACAATTATAAATTTTAAAAAATAGTATGAATAATTTTGTATCTTATTTTACATGTACTACAGAGTTATGGAATAAAATCTCAACACATTATAATTAGCTTTTATAGCCTGGCTTGTATTACAACTTCTATCTGAAACAGTATTTCCTAGTCTCTCTGTAGAGTAATAAACTGTCTACACGGGTTTTTTCCTGTTCCTACTATGCAGTCAAAGCAAGTTAGATCAAATTGCTCAGCACCTGAGATTTGATTATAAAAAGCAGACTGCACAGATTCCTCAAGCAACATCAAACTTGGCACTTGAATTTATCTCCTCCTGTTGAACATCTTGTTGCCCCAAACTTGTGTGAGTTTCTGGGTTCAGTGGAGTAAGGAGTTCTTTGACATTTCTACCACTTGTTTGTTGAAGGTGTTTTGTGCTAAATTTCTCAAACAAGGAGAGGCTTAAAACCATGACACCTTGATTAGACATCAATATAATTATGAAAAATCTCTCAGCATTGGATGTGTTTACAAAACCCTTTCTTGTGATTTGTGTTGATTTGCCCCTGTGATAATTCTTTATTTGCAAGACACATTTAGTGCAATGACTTTCTGTGGTTACTTAGAAATTTTTCTTCATACCCTAGAAGATGTTACATAAGAGAAGATGTTGCATGCATTTACTGCAGAGCCTACAAAAGAAGACAGTGTTTCCCACTGCTATCATTTTGAAATATTGGATTCTTTCAGGGCCAAAAAATTAAAAGCCTCTTAAAAGATTCAGGGGTTTCGAGGTTTTGTGGGTTTTTTTCCTGAGTATCCATGCCCCAGAGAATGAATAAAGCAGGATTTCTTGCATTGCCTCTCTGACCTCTTCAGAGGAATATGTTTTTCTTCTTTTCAACTACATCATCTTTCTGACTGTACAGCAAGGGTGATATGCTGGTAAGCAGGTAACATGACATTCTAAAATGCTAGGCACATGGTAATCAGAACTCATATGTTCCAACTTACATAGCTTCTCTCTGGGATTAACCATCTTTCTAGATAGCTCTTTCACAAGAGTATTTTCAAGCATGAAATGTATAATCTATGATATTGGGAGATGTGGCACTACACAGCACAAAGGTTGAGAGCAGATTTAGAGTTGAAAAAGAAGTAAGATTGTCATGCAACTGCAGTCTCACTAGGATCAGAATCTCTTCTTTTCGGATTTTCCTCCACCTGACATGGCAGAATGCTAAGTATGATGGCTGATCATAACAGGTAAAATGGGAAACTTTTTTTCATATTTGGACAGTTGTTTAATGAGGAGGGAGCTATCAAAGGAATAGGCCCTTCTATTCTTATAAGAAAAATCTGTGATTCAAGATTAAGGTTTATATGCATCATTCATTCCTATCTCATCTTCCAGATAGGCCCTTACAGGTGACTGTTGGCTTCATGTCAGCCAAGTCCTTCCTGCCCTAGATGGTCTTGATGCCTAGTCAGATCTGTTTCTCTATCCAGACACTTTGTGACTGTAGTAAAAAACTACCCCTCCTTGCCTACTTGGCCTCCTGCACTAGGGAGATATCTCACTGTCCTGTCTCGTACTAGCTCAGAATGCTCTTCATAATGAAAAATAACCCAGCATGGGCTCTTCCTTTCTCTAAAGGATATTGAAGGGGAATGGGATAGTGGAATATAGTGAGATATAGTGGAAATGGGATACATTACAGAGAGAGATAGAGACTGAGAGCAGGGCATTGGCAAGTTTTGACAGACTTCAGAAGGCAGGATCCCACCTTCTTCCTCAGACAGCCTTCAGGCTGCTACCAGACAACATTGCCCTGGGACTACAGACCCTCTACTCTACCTTTCCCCTAAGCACCTGAGAAGAAGCGTTCTTGTCCTCCATTTTTCACACAAGTACCTATGACAGGAAGAATATAAACAGGGGTAAGTATTTCATAGTGTTCGAGCTACTGGTGAAACACCTGTTTCTTCTGGCACATTTCAAACTACCAGAACAACTGCTATCAGTGCTTACAGGAATGATACATACTCAAAAAAAGCTGCTGGTAGAATATTTGTTAACTAAAAATCAATTCTGTGTTTTGCAATACTGCTGTCAAAAATTGTACCAATTGCTCAGAACTAAACGTAATCTTCCCTGTAATTGTGAACCACATGTACAAGACTCAGTAAAACCAGTATATGCCTTAATAAGAAATAGAAGGATTCGGAAGCTTTTCAATAAAATGTTTTTACCACGGGAAAATTCACATTGCTCAGTCTAGATCCTTTATTGGAGTATATCTGCTTCAACAAAACTCTGGTCCAGACTATTTCAAGGTTAAGACACTTTTATATATTTTGTTGTTTTTATTGACCATTTTGCCAGTTTTCACTCTTTGCACTTTGTATTAGAATTACATACTAAATGCCAAAGTCATATTTTTGGTGAGATAGAAAGCTTGCTTTCTAGCTAGTTTTTATCAAACCTTAAGGCAGTCTTTGAAATTTAAAATATTAAATTTCACTGTCTCAAGTGGAACAGAAATATAAGTACTGCAAGATAGATAATCTTCTTTTAACTAGAATCTTACTTTGTTTTTATTATGACGATTTTGTGTATTTTGGTAGGTACAAAGAATATTAAATAACGTACAACATCTGATCATTATCTGAATGTAGCATTAGAACAAAGTGCTTCTTACTGCCTACTTTAGCATTTTTCTTTTACTTTTTATTTCCATTTCAAAGGATACTGCCATTTAAATCATATTAACATGCATTAATAGCTTTTTATTCTTTGCAAATTCAGCTCCTGTACTAAGTGTTCAGCATAAGCAGCCTAACTATTTTATTTCGTTCTACTTCAATGACTTTTTAAATCTCCTGTCACAGTTTATGGTTTTTTTGGTGCTTCTTTTATCAGGATTTACTTTAATATAAAATTAATTGGAAAGGAAAATTACATGCTCCTGCTTCATTAGGAAGGGTGTTATTTTTAAAAATGATAATTCAGGGCACAAGTGGAGAAATTAATCCTAATCTAAATAAAGTAATCAAGAAAGCCGCTATTGTCACATAGCTTGAATGTGAGTTCAATCACTCATATAGCCAGACTGCACCCTCTCCAATACCTGTTAATAATCCTACATCTCTGTTATGGTTTAATACCTGAGATTAACCAAAGGACAGCCATAATCAACAGAACTACCAAAAATAATAAGAAAGATGATGCTAGTGTTTAAATTAGGTGCATTAAATCACAGAGTAAATTCAAAAGGGCATCAAAAACTAAAGTACAGATTTTCTTACTGAAAAATACATGCTAGTCGTATTACTAATTTTAATTTCTTTTTGTTCTTTACACTGTGAACAGATAACCTCTTTTGATGATTGACACTTTTTTTTAAATGAAGTCTTGCTCTTCACCTGTGTAACCCATTAATACGTTATATATACTGTCAACATGGAGTCATTCACATGTCACAGATGTGTAGTTCCTTGTTGTGTAATTCACAGAAAGATGGAATAAGTTGAAATCCCAAATATCTCCAGGAGTATTGAAGTACTGGAGGAAATTCTAGATCTGCTTACTTGTGCCACTAGGCAAATCTAGAATAAGAACATAGACATAAGACAATTGGTTTTTCCTAGCTTCTCAGTAGCTTTAAATCTATGTATTTTCATTCATAGATATAATCACTGTCTTGCACGAGAGATACTATTTCCCAGTGTTAATGCACTGCTGGGATATATTTTCTTCTTTTATGGCATAGAAATTTCACACTTAGACAGGACCTTCTTTACATGTAGAGTGATCATCCCATTTCTGTAGAGACTACAGTGCTAGAGACCATGCACCATAATTGCTATAAAAGTAAACATTGATCTTTGAAAAGTCTTTTCATAGTTCCTTAAAGAAAATTGTTACAATTTTATAATAGGGGTACCAGAAGAGCTAGCAGATGTCAGTATAAGCAAGCTTATCATTACCACCTAAGAATCATTACTGAATCCATAAAGTCATGGAATCCTCTTGTATGTTGTGTTTGTGTCTCAAAATGTACTTACATCTCCTATTTTCAGATAGGAATATAATGGTCAAATAGATATCTTCTACTACTGCTGAAATGTCATGTATCAGCTCACAGATGAGGGGAATGTTATTTGCCCTTTAGTCTGACAGAAATATTAGTGTCAAAGAACTACAGGTTAAAGGACCAATTTGCATTTTTGTTAAAACAAAGACTACACTAGAACAAAAAATTAATATCATGTCACTAACACAGAGAGACCATGGTTATGCTTTAGGCAGAAGGAAGGTACGTACCATAGTTTGAGCTTTACAAAAGGTGTATGAAATCGAAACAACTGGGCACTGTTTGGGCTCTAGAAACTTCAAAAGTGACTTTAGCCTGAAAAACAAAAAACCTCTTCTAAGTTCCAGACAAAGAAGAAAAGGAAAAAAAAAGAAAAAAAAGATAAATAACATGCATAATATCTTAGAATTCTTTTTCTATTTTAACAATGTATTCATTCAATTCCATTAAGCCACCTACTATCAGTGCAAAGAAAATAAATAAAAGAAAATCTCATTGCTCATTAATCTGATAAAAGAAGTCCCTTAGCATTTAATTTTCTTCTACTTCAACACTGATTAAAGACAGAGAAAAGACTTCTGAAAGTTAAAAATCTGAAGACCTTTGGGCCCTTTGGAAGGATTGGGGAAGGGGGATAGACAGAAACAGATGTGTCAAATGGATTTACTCTAGGAGAAGGCACAAGCTCCAAAGATCCAAATTTTACACAAAAGTACCTGAATCTCTATTATTTGATATTAGAGGATTAGCCCATTAGAATCACGCTAGTATTTTCCATTTAAATTAGTGGTTCCTATGCAAGGCTTTAATCTCAAAACACTTGTGAACTGGTTTCAGGATGAGGACCAGAAGGTGGGACAGCAGAAATTCTTCATGTTCACATGTGATGTCTGAAGCCAATAGAAGGATCCATGGAATATGAATAAAACAGTGGTAAAGACTTTTGAAAATCACACCAAAATTGTTTACAAAAAGACATAACAGATGGAATGCCATAAACTGCTGTGTTTAGTGAATTTCAAATAGGGGCCATTCACAAAAGGAAAGAGGATAGGATGTTTTCTTTTGAGGAGTTTGTTTTTCTTTTCAAGATCAAGACAAACTTGCTGCAGAAGTTTAGATCAAAAGAAGCATGTACCATTCAGCAAATAATATGAAGTTGAAGATAACCTACAGTCTGAAATTAGTTTGAAGGATGTTATAGCAGAGAGAAAATAACTGCTTCTTCACTTTATCAAGTATCCAAAAGATCTTTTCAGATTAACTATATTAACCTGCACTGTAACTGACTGTATCATTAAAGTAGATTCCAAATTAATATGAATGAACAACAAATGGTGAACTCATTTTAGAAATGATTCCCAAGTCATCTTCTTTCTTCTTCACACATGAATCTAGAGAATTATGGACAAAGCATTGACATTACCATTGATTTGCCATTGAAACAAATATTATCTACTGCTATGTGCTCACGCTGAAAAATCCACTTGCATGAAACCTAGTTTCTATCAGAAACAGCTATATAATGGAAAGAATTTGGGAAAGTATGTATTTCAGTTTTAAGATACTGACTTTAAAATATCTGTTTGCTTTGTAGTAACCATAAGCAGGTTTGTGATTTGAATTATTCCAAAAAATTGGATTTTCCAAACATTTGTCAATAATTTTCTGTCCTCCAAAAGCAATGACAGCAATGACAGAGGTTTAAAAAAGAGCCCTAGAGAAAGCTCAGAACACAGATTCTGTTGTTTGAACCCTGCACTGCAGACCAAGACATAAATATGACTTCAAATTTTTGGACAGTAGTGAAGACAGGAGGACCATCGTGAGTGAATTTGTACAGATAGTCCCCTGAAGCAAGCAGGTTACCCCATGAATAAACACAAAGGAAGATTATTCAACAGAGCAGGATCAGGCTAACTGCTGGACTGGAAGCTACTTTGTCACCTTGTTTACACCAGCCTCATTCAGGTCTAGCAGCTAGATGGACAGGTATCACATGTTACTCTGGAGATGTGACATTTGCAGCAGTCTTTTGACTTCTACAAGCTGCACCCAAAGTTCAACACCACCACCCCAGGGCATAATCTCTGATTTCCCAGAACTTGCAGAGATTATTCAATAAACTTGCACAGAATAAGGAGATTTAGGATTTAAACTCATGAATTTTTCTTTTCCTGAGGGAAGAGGCAATCTCTTCTGTCTTCAATGGGGGAAATAAATATTAAGTTGAAGCCTACAAGCAGGCTGAAGAAAGGTTATGCTGTTTCACCAATGCAGTAGATCTATAGAATGAGCTTTGGTTCCAGAAAGGGAAAAGAAACCAAAACCAAGAAACAAACCCTCCCAAATGTTTATTCTAGCATTCAAAACCTGTCCCAGTGTTGATAATCAGCTATATGTCCAGATAAAAGAAGGTATTAATGCACATCATGCAAAAGCTGTGATTTTATTGCATCCTGCGTTTATACACTCAATCAAGTCTCCAGATCAATAAAAGAAACTTTCTGAAATTTGGAATCATGCCAGAATTTATTATTTGTAAATATTCTTCTTAAGGATTTACATCATTTAATTGTGAAAAAATTATTACAGACTATAGTCTGAAGTCTCCAGTGACCAGGCCTCATAAGATTCCTAGCTGGATTTACTCCATATGTATTTTAACAGGGTTTCTACAACTTCGTGGAAATTTGATTGCTTCTATCATTCCACTTGCTCAAAACTCATATAATATCCACATGTAACAGTCCTTATACAACCTTTACACCTAATTGTAACTAATAAATTAATGTTGACAGGTTGACAATTATGAGAGGTAGTCAAAAGCACATAAAATTGTAAGTCTTCATGATGCCCTGTAATGATCCACCTAAAATGAATGCCAGAGAAAACTAAATTTATGACTATATTTTCATCTAAAATTTCCTCTGAAGAAGCAATGCACTGACAGTTTCTTCCAGTGTCAGATGGTATTTTTTCTCCTTCTTGGTGCAGAATTTGAAACAAGGTATTAAGTGCATTCAAACACAATTTAATACAGACAATAATCTAGAGTTAAATTTATTTTTTGTTCAGATAACAGTTCGTCAATAAACTTTCGTTGTCTACATTTGCAGAGGAAAAAAATGTTTTTCAGTCTCTGAAAAACATAACACTTCCTCTGATATAAAGGACGTAGATACGGCATAGCTCCAGTTCTACATTGCTTGCTGTGGTTTTAGGCAATTTTAATACTTCACTGGGTATTCATATGGCCATTCATACAGCCACTTATGTGTAAAAACAATATGAGACCTGACAAGCAGGTCCTTATACTGGCCTGCCATTATTTAAAGTCCATTGATCCATGGATCTCAACAGAGTAACTTCTGATTTATGCCAGTTTGAATCAGTGAATAATCAGTCTTCCTAAGTTTGTTGCAAGTGTGCATATTTTCAGTAAGTTCAATAAATCTCTGTTATTGCAGAAGACAGTTGCTGGATCATATAAGTAAGCAAGATCATATTACTAGTTATAGAGAGAACTGAAATGTAATGTTGGGGTTTTTTTATTTCTCTGGATGAATTAATCAAAGTATATTAACCTGGACTGATGTATCTAATAGGAAATTATATCTAATTAAATAGCTCAGTTTTTCTCAAACACAACTTATTGGAAAATGCATCCAAAATTTCATGTGATTGCCACTGAAAAAAAGTTTTTCTGAAGAGAAATTACCAAACAAACGTAATGTCATATGATACAATAAACACTTTTCAATCTGTAAAGTGTTATGAAATAAATTCTTTAATGAAAGCTGGTATGTCTTGTCCTTCATTAGGATGACTTCTTGTTCCATCAAGCATTTTAACCTGAATACTTGTCAGTTTAGTTAAAACACAAACATCATTTGGCACATTATGCAGTCACTCTATAGTTTTTAAGAGTTTACAATAGTTATTGCAGGTAAGGAAGTGGTAACTTTCCAGGACTCAAATACCAGTAATAACTATGCAGCAAATCATGAAATTGTCTACATGGTGACCAACAGGATTTTCTCACAGGTTAGAGTTTGTCCTAAGTGTATTGACATAATAAAATTCCTGTATATTGTGACACAAGCTAGGATTACAGCCAAGTAGCAACTCCTCCTGGGAAGGATTCCACCTCTCCAATTGACCTTGCTATTTAGCGACAGAATGCCATCGCTTCCTATGTGCTTGGACCCAAACTCAAATGAATATTTGATAAGCTAGGAAAATTCAGCTTCTTCCTAACAATACTTTGTGATCACCCTTTAAACATGCTCCATTGCCGCCACCCAGGCTAATGCAGTTGTGCTGAGTTTGGCTGTGGTAGGGTTAGTTTTCTTCATAGTAGCTATTATGGAACAATGTTTTGAATTTTTCATGAAGTGTTTTAGCTATTGTCTAGCAGGGCTTACACAGCACCTAAGCCCACCCCACCTTCCAGTGAGAAGTCTGGGGATGCACAAGAATTTGAGAGAAGACACATCCAAAGGCAGATGACCCCATCTTACCACAGAGATATCCCACACGGCATTGTGGTCCACAACAAAGCTGAGGAAAAAAGGAACCTTTGGAGTGATGGCATTTGTGTTCTCAAGCCACTGCTACATGTGACTGAGCAGTGCTTTACTGAGGGTGACTGAACACCCATGTGCCCATGGGAAGTGGTAAGCTAATTCCTTGTTGCTTGTTTTGCTTTGCTAGCACGCATAGCTTTTTGTTTTCTCTTAGTAAACTCTCTTTGTCTCAACACATGACTTTTCTCCCTTTTGTTCTTCAGATACTCGTCAAGTCACCAGGTCTTTTATGGTGGAGGAAAAGCAGTGGTGAAAGAAGTAGCTGGAAATTCTACCAAATAAAATTGAGCCTGCAAGTGATCTCCACCTCCTGACTAGGGGAAGATGAAGCACAGCATCTCCAGTCAATGTACAGATTAGAGGCTGTGATCACAAGGTACCTTGCTCTCCCACCGAAGATATCTGTGTTACCTTCTGAAGTTTTGAATCAAAGGAAATACGAAGAACAAAAAAGCTTTCAGTGTGGGGCTAGCAGAACAGACAACACAGCTGAATATGCAGTCTTCTCCTTCGAGTATCTTGTTCTGATCTTTGGATCTTGCTCTTTGGGGAGTGGGAACAGGGGGATGCCCTGCTAGCATTTCATAAAGTACATGATATTGGAGATTTTTAACAAGTTTTTGAGTAAATAGCCCAAAGTCGGAATACATACTCTGGAACTAGGCAGTAAAAACAAAGTGTTCTCATTTTTCTCTGAGGCACTCTTGGCCCAAAAAAGCAGGTAGGGGAATAATAATCTACTACCAATTTAAATTCATGTGTACTCCTTCGAGTGATGGGACTTGTGTTCCAGACTCCTCAACAACTCTGTTGCCCTATTCTGGACACGCATCAGCACCTCAAAGTCCCTCTTGCTGTGGGCAGCCCAGTACTGAACACAGGAATTGAGGTGTGGCCTCACCAGTTCACACTACAGGGGATGCCCTGGCCCCTGCTGGACACACTATTGGTGATCCAGGCCAGGATGCCTTTGGCTTTCTTGGTCACCTGGGCACACACTAGTTCATGTTCAGTCACTGTCATTGGCAGCCACAGGTCCTTTTCTGCTGGGCAGCTTTCCAGCTTTTCCACTCTACCCCCAACCCATGGCAGGTCATCCAGACAGTTTTTAATCCAGTAAAATGTACATCCATCCAAGCTACAAACAGCCAGTTTCTCCAGGTGAAGGTTGTGGGAAACGCTGTCAAAGTCTACTAATGTCCAGGTAGAACAACATCAACACCTTCCTCTTCATCCACTAAGTAGGACACTTTGTTATAAAAAGAGATCAGGTTGGTCAGGCAGGGCCTGCCTTTTACAAACCAGCCGTGGCTAGGTGTGATCTCCTGTGTTTCCTGCCTGTATGATGTCATCATCCTCAAGATAATCTGTCCCATAACCTTCCCCAGCACTGAGGTCAGGCTGATGGCCTGCAGTTTCGCAGACCTGACATTCAGTTCTTCTTGCAGATTGGCATCATGTTTGGGAACCTCCATCCAACTGAGGCCTCCAGTACTGAAAAAACGTGGTTTGGTGAGCACTTTCCTCATCTCCTTCAATATCCTTGGATGGATCCCATCCGGGTCCATAAACAAACTTGTGTTTGTGTGAGGTGTAGCAGATCACTGACCTTTTTTCCATGGATTATAGGGGTTATTTTCTGCTCCCCTTTCTCTCTTCCAGCCCAGGGGACTGGGTACCCTGAGAACAACTGGTGGTATTATTAAAGTCTGAGGCAAAGAAAGCATTAACTACCTCAATTTTTTCTTCATTCTCTGTCACTATGTTTTCAGTTGCATCAGTAAACGATGGAGATTCTTCTTAGGCCTGATTTGTTGCTGATATATTTATAGAAACATTTGTTGTTCTTTACAGTAGTATTCTATTTCTAGCTGGCCTTTGGCCATTCCAGTCTTCCCCATGCATAACCTCATGATAGCTTTGTAGTCTTTTGGAGTGGTGTACCCCTTCTTCTAAATAATCTCTACTTTTTCCTGAGTTCCAGCCAAGGCTCTGCTCAGGCCAGCCTTCTTCCCCAGTATCCTCATCTTTCCGCACACAAGGACAGTCTGTTCTTATGCTTTTAGGTTTTCCTTCCTGAAGAATGCCTAATCTTCCTGGACTCATTTACCATTCAGGAATACCCTCCAAGAGACTCTGTTTACAAGATTCCTAACCAGGTCAAAGTCTATCCACTGGAAGAAAAAGAAGGCAGTGGCAGCCTTAGAAAAAGCAGTACGGCTGCAGGCAACCTCACACTGTGACATCCTGAGACCATCCCCAAGCCATGTTCACCAGAAGCTCTATTTCTCCAGCCTTCACTCAGATAGCAATGGTATCAATTTATGCTGAGAAGAATAAACAGGAGGGATAGGCCTAAAATAACCTCATTAAAAATGAAAGATTGAAAAGATTATTTACATAATTTCAGCTAGACAAAATCTTGCTGAGTCCAGAATATTCTAGGAAGCTTGAAAATTATTCTAAAGCTCTGTAATACCAAATTTTCTAAGGAAAATATGAGAGCCAAAGTTCTTGTCATAATATTAGGAGTCTGAGGCACCTGGCAGGTCAAATTTTCACCAGGGGGGTTGAAACCTGAGCACTTCAGGTGATACTAAGGCACATATTAGAAGCACATGTTTGGTTAGAGTGAGATTGCTCTATTCTTTCTGGGTCATATCTCACCACAGGCCTGAGAAACTGGTAGTCTTGCCTAGATCAGACACCTAGAAAATAGATCTGAAGCCCTGCAGTGGAGAGAAGGCTGGTGGCATCTGTTGGGATTCAGATGCTTTGTGGTTTTACCTGAATGCCTCCACATGGACTACCCAAGCGCCAAGGACCCAGACACTTTCACTGTGCCAGCAGATGGCTTCTGGAAGCCTTTTGGAGCAACTAGCCCAGAAGTGTTACATTTCTACAGCATTGCGCAGGGCAGAGCTGCACAGAAGTCATGAGTCTAACATCCTGGCAGTAAATGGCCCATATTATATTAAAGAAATGGGAAAAAATGTAAGGAGCATGTGGAATGGAAATATCTTTCATTAGTATATCCAATATCTTCTCTTTGGTTCATAGAGAATGAAGAATATTTGGTTTCATTGATAAGCAGAATATTAAAAAATCCTAACCTTGCAATAGCATAAAGTTCTACAGCTTTTACTATCAGAGTGTCAGGCAGCTCTGTATCTACTGCTGGAACAACCAAATGGTTTTATATGATTACAGGTGAGCTTCCCTCACAAGACAGGTGTCCTGGGGTGACTTTATGATGATTGTATCTCCATTTGTCTGTTTAGCTCAGAAATAAGTTTTATAAAAACCTTTAGGAAGAACCTTTAAGAAAAACCTTTGGAAGAACCTTTAAGGCTGGTTCCAAGAGCAAAGGAGGGGAGAGAAGCATGGAGTTTATAAGAGCTTGCACCCTCATCCTTCTCCTGGACTGTGCTGTCTGCAGTGGAGAGCAGGAAAGAGGTCTCCTTTGCTTCTTAGTTAGTTTTAGCTAGCTGAGGCACAGAAGTTCCCTGGACTGTGTTTTTTTCTTTTTCCTTTTTTGGAGCTGTTTGAACCTGCTCTGAACTGAAAACCTTGAAGAGCACCATGAGCTCGCACCTTTGTCCCAGCTTGGCTTGGCCTGGGCCGCAGCATTTACCAGCACCAGAGGGACTGGGGACAGACTGAGTAAGCTCAGCTGCAACCCACAAAAGAGACCTTCTGAATTTGTGATCTCTGCAGAGTGGCGAGAGGTTTTGTTGTTTAGTATTGTTCAATTTTTGTGCTAGGGAGTGCTTTGCCAATAAAATAAACAATTTTTTCCACTTTTTGCCAAGGAAATCTTTTCCTGAAGCAGTTGGGGGAAGGGGCACTTGAATTTGCTTTCTGAAGGTTTTCTCCCAAATTTACCCTAAATCAGGACAACAGGTCAACATAAACAGATTCTCTATTCTGGTAAATATGTATATATGCAGTAAAGTATCTATGCTTTAAACTCAGACCGTGTGGTCTCAAAATACCAATTTAGAGAGAACTTAATGTGAAAGAAACCTGGTGTTGCAAAATGAAATGGAGAGCAGAATGAATAAACTGGAGGTTGAGTTCAGTGGTAGATCATATTTTCATGGTTATTAAGCCCTGCTGTAGAAGATAATAAGTATTAACTATTGTACAACACTGTTTCCTTGCTTCATCATTTAAATACAAAGCAGATAGAATTGTTTGTAATATGTCCTGCTCCTAGAACAGTAATTTTGTTTATTTCATGAGAGATTACATCAACTGTTTTCTCCACTTTCAGAAAAAGGGATCAAGTCTGGGTAATAACTTTAATTAATAACTAGTGGTTTTTCCGGCTTGATGTGATGCCTGAAGGCTCAAAGCAGCAAGTCCTGCCTGTCAGCCACTGGGCTTGAGCTACCAAATAACTGCACTTTAGCATTGGTTCTGTTCTGCCCCTTCAATGACATCTCTAAACAATTTTTGTTAAAATGTTCCTTCTGAGACAATCAATATATTATAAAGATGTGAATTTGAATTTGCTGATTTTGTATATCATAGGTTTATAAACTACAGTAATTTAAATTGTAAAAAGGATGAGTTTTGCTTTCTAATTTTTTTTAATCACGTAAGTACCTTCATGTAATGAAAGTGGAGAGCTAAGTCAAGATTAATTATGATAGCTTTTTTTTTTTTTTAACTGAGGTTATAGCTTTCCTTTTTTTAATGTTACTTTTCCCTGTGGGATCAAGGTCATGTAGGCCAGTCAGGAAAATTTTTTTAGTACACATTATATTTATTCCCATGTGAAATAAACCTTTGAAATTTTTCTTTTTTTCCCATAAAGCCATTTGAAGGTACTTGCTAACAAGTCTGTTTCTTGCTTGTTTGATGTCTCTTTATTCAGAAGTTGACCTGTTTTTGACTGCCCTAAAGGCCTGTACCTCTGTTCCTCCACACAGACAGTTCTTCTGAAGCTGCATCCCAGCTCAACACCCAGAGAATCCTAATAGGATCATAAGTGGGGATGCCAAATATTTTGAAAATCAAAGTGATGGAATTTTATTGATGATGAAACCTCAGTAAGTGAGATATTTCAGGTGAAATGTTAAGCCTGGAGCTAGGAGTTGGAATAGGAGGATGGTAGTGAAGGTGGGAGGCACCCAGCATAATGAGCATAAAAACATCCTCCACTTGACCACAGTCCATTTATATACCAACCAGTCTGCACCTAAGCCATTTCAATTACCTGAAAAGAGAGCAAAAAAGAGCAGTTGCCTAATTTTTTATATTTTCACACCAAAACCTACATGTTGTCTCTGGGGTCTCCTAAATTTCAGGCTTCAAACTTGAGTATCCCAGAGGGAGTCTGTATCAGAGTAAGGGTTATAAACATTAAGTTTGTAGTTCTGAGGCCAAATGGTATGACCAAGTCTGGTCTGGGACAGCTACATGTTGTTTAGTGGGCAGCAGCCTAGTCAAAATAGGAAGAATCCCTGGCACAGCACACACTGCTTTCAGACTGGGCTTAGACAACATCTGAGAATGCTGAAGCAGCCTCGATGACTTTGCTATGGACAAATGATACATGGATGATCCAGCTCTTGCCCCAGTCCTGTTTTATTTAGTGTAACGACATACCTACTTACCAATACGTCTATCTGTGTACATATATCTATTCACACTGTGTACTGAGTATGTAGCAGTCTTTGGGCTGAAGTGCTAAATGAATACAATTCACCACATTGCACTCCCCTCCTCCTTGCAAGAGTCTCTCTGATTTCATTCAGCATCTTTTAGTTCTGCAACATGAGAGTGAACTGTCACTTTATGGAAGGTAGCAGTGCAGTAGACAAATTCACACCAGAGTGTTGAACATGTGAAATACAGAACAATATAGACCTCAACCCATTCAGGTTTGTGAGATGTCCAGGAAAGAGAGTGGTCCTCAAGGCTCTGGGAGGTTCTTGCACCTTTGCTCTGACCTGCAGAGAAAGGTTAAGCAAAAACGTTATAAAAATTAAAACATAATTAGCCACGGAGGTTGTTCTAAGTCCCTCCCAAGATCTTACTTCTTTGAAAATATGCTGTTGTCGCCTCTGGACAGCCATCACAGGAGGGTAATGTTCTATTTCCTTTGAAATATGTCCTAAAAAGCAAAGCAAAAAACATTGTTTGTTTTGGGAGCAGCAGAAAGAATTGATTCTCTGGTAAATGCAAAGGCATTTTTTTTCTGTCCTTCTAAAGAGTTAACAGAAATTTGCAAACATTACTAGCATATCTCTATTTCAGAAATTACAGAAGTGCATCTATAGCATCTGGGAATTACTATTATTAATACTGAATTTTCTCACATAAGAGGAACTTAAAATTTAAAATTACTACTATGTTTAGCTTCAGCATGCATGACTGTAAGATGGATTGTTAAGCCTGAAAAAGCTATATAAGAATATTTTGAAACAAACCTAAACTAAATTAATTTGAACTGAGGAATGTGTGTCTGTACCCTGTGTGCCACATACAACATTTCCCAGCAATAGGAGGTAACTCCTGTGGATGTTCCCCACATGAGCTGTAAACAGAAATGCCATATAAGCCTGATTTTGGAGGCTGAGGACTGGGCGGAATCCTCTGTTTAGAAGGTTTTACTGTTAATGCAGCTGTACACATAAACACTGCATTGGAAGACACCAATGAGAAAAAAACCAAGGCTGGATGCTTCTATCTTTTCTATCTTCCCTATCTTTGACCCCAGCAAAGGCAAGGAAATAAAACATCACCTCAGTCAAAAATATTAGAATACTTGAACTGAGGGGCCAGTTACTCTGCATTCCAGCTCAACTTCTGGCCACTCCTCTAACCATTATCAATAAAGCCCCAAGGTACTGTCACCTCTGAGCTTTCTCTTGAGTGTTCTTTCTTGTGCTCAAAAGAACAGGTTTATTTTGGATTCAGAAAAGAACAAAGTGTGAATGCTCTTGTGGGTCTGGTACAAAAAGGACTTGTCTACACATAGGAAAGAGGGAGATCATCTGTTTTCCAATGTTTATGCATTTGGCCAAATGGCATTTAATCCATGTAAAAAATATGGTCAACTCTAAAAAATTTAGTGTAAAATGTCTCCAATAAGGTATTGTATCTAAATGAGAATTATGTCACTTCCAGACAGGTATTTGAAGGAAAGAATGATGTAGACTTAGTTTGCAAGAACAGAACTTAGATGTATCGCTTCAGGAGAGGATTCAGAGCTCTAAGTATTGAGCAGGAGTAGACGCCTCCCTGATGAGGAGTGTATCTAAGCCATAAAAAGGCGGACATGAAGGCTTGGGTATTCCATTGGCAATTTTCCTCATCTGTAGCTCTCACTCAGTTCTCCACTCACACACTGTAGACCCTAACTGCAAAATTCATACCATGGTTTTTGTTATGCAAGCCACAGCAAGTTCTAGCAGATATGAATCCTTGCAAGCCAGACTGAATAAAAAAGGCATCACTTACTGAAAAAAGTCAAAAATAGAAGGCAAGAAAGGCGGTTAGATGAACTTGATGGGGGCAGCATATCACAGTAATTTTGAAGAAAGACACATTTTTTGACAAGCTAATGTCCAAGATAAAGGGAGAGAAGTGTAGATACTGAAAGCCTCTGCCCTTAAACTGGCTGTAGCCTTAACAATTGTGCAGAGTGGGTGTAAAACTAAACATTGTGTTAAGTACAAAGAAAATTCTATTACATATTATATAGAATTCTATTACAATATATGATATACCCATTTTTCAACTATGTTAGTGAATTCAAAGATTTCAGGTTTGGGAAAAAACTGAACAAGTTGAAAAGGATGAGAGAAAAAGAGTGCTGTAAGGGTCAGCCCGAAGATCCCGTTTTGCCTCCCGATCGTCAGGACCGAGACTTGGACAGACCCCAAGAGACAGACCCTGGCCTGGCTGAGAGGGGAGATGTTTGCTGATCACTATAAGTGTTCTGGTCCATGGAACAGTGCTTTGAGCAGGGTGGCTGTAGGTACAGTGCGTATGTTTACCACGGTACAGCACGCATATCGCCGTAGTACAGCACAAGCCTGACGTTGATCAGCAACAGGCCTGCTCACAATAGGCCATAAATCTCCCTGCCTTTTTGGCCAAAGGCCACTCACCTTGGAAAAAGCCTTAAAAAACTGTGACTCTCTGAAGGGACTTTTGTGATCTCCCCATGGAAGAAGACACGTCTATTGGCTGGGCCACGAGGACTTCGTCTCGCCGTTGGTAGCTATACCCCACCCTCTCTTTCTCTCTCCCTACTTTGTTTTTCTTTTTCTCTCTCCCCTCTCTATCGCATAACTGAGTTGATTAGCACTCAATAAAGTGCTCTGTTGTTTTGTTGAAAAAAACAGTCTCTTGCTGTTTGCCTTTTTCTTTGCACCTCAAGATAGCATGAACCATCACGATTTCTGCCTTATTATTAAAAGCAAATTGTGACAAGTGCATAAGGGACATTAGGAAATATTAAGGATTACACACACAAACACACACAAAGTTTGTCTGTATATTACATGGACAATAGTAGAGCTTTGCTTGAGCCCAATGCAATATATTTATCCAGAGTTCTCTTGATAGCAGAACATGATTAAAGCTATGCTCAAGAAACTATAGAACCAATGTCAAGAATGTGCCAATGAAAGCTGTGCCAACTGCCTGCCAGAGGAAGCATAGAATTTATGGGAAGCTTTTGAGGCTGGTAAAAAAACATCAGGGTTTCATCGCTGAGAAAAATAAAGAACAAAGAATTCTTGCTTGGCAAGCCATTTTTATGCCAAGTTCTTCCAGTCCTGCTATTCTGCAGCTATGACACTGTCTGCACAGTTTTTTCCCCATTTAGGGATTAGCTGGACCAATTGTCAGATGCAGCCAAGCCTAAGAAATAGTGTGACATCTTCTGAGCGGCTGCAGATTGCAAAGTGGGAACACTACCAGCAGTCATTAGTCTTAAAAGACATGGCAGGAGACAGAGAGAGCTCAACTTCATTTTAACTAGGAATAAAAAGGTGTGCTTAAACATCTGAGAGTAAAGTATCTTCTCACAGTAGGTAAAATGGGATTTTAAAAGAAGGTATTTTAACAAAACCACCGAAATCTAAATCCCTCAGTGTTACTAGTGTGTATGCTGTACTTTTAACAGGCAGAAATGGAAATCCCTGTACTCTATGTACAATATTTATGTGACTGGAATTTTTTTTGCAGATTTTGTAACCAGCTGGCACAAGTAAACAATGCAGAGAGGGTCATCATCACTGAAAGATGAGGATTGCCCAAAGGAAGACTAACTAGGCATTAGTTACTCTAAACTGACCATATGAGTCACCAGACTTGACATTTTAGGTGTTTAGAAATGCCCTTATCATTCTGCCACTTGTAGGATAAGAAGAGGAAATACTGTCTAAATATAGGAGAAAAAAAGGGAGTTGTGCATCTTATAGAGCTTCTTTTTCTTACTGGCTAGATTTAAATTACTGAGAATCTAAGAAGCATGTCAAATTAATCCTTTTTCTCAAGAAAACTATTATAGAAAAGTGTTCACATGTCATCTCCAAGGTAAAATTCTATTAAGCCCAACTGTAGGGCATACCTTGGGGTCATTGAAATATAGAGCATTGCCAAACCAGGTTATTAAAGTCATTCCAGCTAGCAGTGATAAATAGCAAACTACAGAAATATTTTTACTGAGGAGGAAGCATAGACAATGGCTATGGAGCCCAAATATACCAGGGCTTGTGAAAAGCATGTTTTCTCCTTTCTGTCACTCATTTGTCATCTTCCTCTTGCTCACCTTCCTAGTCCTTGAAGTAATGCTTAAGAAAATATCAACTCCTGATTATGACTGAAAAATATAACAGTGAGTTCAAAAGTAGAAAAGTGTGAAACCATGGAGTGCTATTGAAACAAATAACAATTTCACTGAACGAAGCTGGAAGTGTTTGGAGAAGAGACTATTTATAAACACTGTCTTATATTTCCACTCCCTGGAATTTCAGAAGTGCCATGAAGTATTGTACTGGTTTTGGCAGAGGTAGAGCTAATTTTTTTGCAGTGGATGACATGGAGATGTGTTTGAGATTTGGGTTGAACACAGGGTTGATAATGTGGAGCTGGTTTTATTGTTGCTGAGGACTTGCACAGAGCCAAGGCCTTTTCTGTTTTTTTGTACTGCCTCACTGGCAGGGGAGATGGAAGTACCTAAGTGGTTGGCAAGAGACACAACCAGGACAGGTGACTCCAGTTGACCAAAGGGATATTCCAGACCATGTGGCATCATGCTCAGTATGCAAAGTGAGGGAAGAAAGAGGAAGGGGAGGAACATTTGGAGTGTTTGTCTTCCCAAACACTATTGTGTGTGATTGGGCCCTGCTCTCCTGGAAGTGGCTGCCCCTGCCGCCCATGGGAAGCAGAGAATTAATTCCTTGTTTCATTTCGCTTTTGTGTGGGGCTTTTGCTTTCCTTATTAAATTGTGTGTATCTCAACCTGCGAGTTTTCCAGTTTTTAACCAGCTGATTCCCTCCCTGATCCTGCTGTTGAGGCTGTGAGCAAGCAGCTGGCTGGGACCTGGTGGCTGGCTGGGGTTAAACCATGAGAAGTATGATACACTCCAATGGATAAATTTACTTTAAAGGAGTCAATCACTGACTATTTGCTTTTCTCTGTTTAAAACAGTTTAGATTTGAAGGTTGCTAAATAGAATAAAGCTGATTAAGAAGAAAACCAGAGTATCTCACCTTCTCCCGCCACTTTCAGTGTTAATAAGATGCATTTATAGGGGCAGCTAAGCCAATGGAGAGTAATTTAAGTGAAAAAATCTTTACATTAAGACTTTAATTCAAAAACCATATTGTCTCTAAAGTTACAAATCAGGAAAGGGTTTCAGTGACAATGAAATATGCCACATAATTTGATATGAGAGCTAGTAACACTTAGCCATAAGATTAAGAACTTTTGATCACAGCTTTTTCAAACAGCTTTGCAAAAAATAAGTAAATATATTTGTAAGGCTGAGCCATCATGTTCCAAGTCAGCTAAAAGGAAATGTGCGTGGGCAAACCCTAACTTCACAGCATCTAAAAGGAAGTGCTGACCCAAGTTTAGCTATAGTGATGTGAATAATACTACACTAATGTAGCATTACCATATGTATTATAATTCCACAGCCATAGATTTTCTTGAAGAAAACAGCTGCAGTACTGAAGTTTTAATCTTCTCAAAATTACAAGGTAGAAAAATTATTCAGGCCTCAGGACCCAATATCACGAAAGGAATGGTTATGAAGACTATCATTAAGGCAACTATTTGCTCTTTCGTTTTGCTAAAAAGACTTTTAATGCTCAAACTTGGTTTTAATATCTTCTTGTAATCGGCCATTGGCATATGTTTTTAAGTGTCCATCTATTCTTTTCAAAACAACAGCAAATTTTCTAAGGTCTATGCTAAAGAGAGAAGGGTTAGGGAAGGTACTGTTCCCAGCTCAGTTAATGATAGATCTTCTGTTCAAAAGGAGGAAAAAATACCTGGCATCTGGGTAAGATGTCAGAGTAAGAAAGAGAAAATATACACTTGTGATTAATCTTCAAATATACTAAGGAATGAGTGCAGTCAGTATGTACACCAGGGTCATCTGACTGTCAAAAGTGAGGAGTCTGTTAGATTCCTTCTGACTTGGATACCCAAGTTTCTTCTGAAGAAAACCAGTTCCAGAGAAACCCCTGTATCTCATTTCATTGTAGTGCAGATGTGAGAAGAGTCAAGAAGCCTGGGCACACTTTCAGACCCACTTGGTTAAATATAGTCACAGCAAGGAGACTTCAAATGGGTCCTATAAGTTTCAACTGTCAAAGATATCAACCTCTTAATTCGCGTGTCTTCCTCCTACACACGCAGCAGTAAAGTTTCTCTTGTGATTTGGGACATCATATGGCAGATTTGTCTGGAAAACATTCTAGGGAAGGTTCACAGAACAGGAGAAACCATCCAGCAATGTGTAGTCAGTATTCTGGTCACCACATGGAGCTCCGTAAAGTAAGCGTACCGAAAGTATATTTTCATTACCTTCCATTTTTGAGCCACCAAGATTCCCTTGAGTAATTTTTCCAGATTTGACCAGTACTTCTCTTCTGACAAGGTCATTTTTCCCTGGGAATAGGCTGTTTTAAGAAACAATAAGAGAAAAAAAAATTTGCAAGTTTCCCACTATAAGCCTCAAAGCAGACCAAGAGTTTCTTAGCTCAAGAAGACAGTGAAAACTACATGAACTGTAGTCTTGGTTGTGCTAGAACTGAGTTAATGGGTTTTAACTACCACACAATAATGCAGAAGATGACAGTGTACATAGAGATCATATACATGCATAAGTAAAGAAAAAACCCCAAATTTGCTGAGTTTAACAAAGGCTTACTGATAAAAATAGACACCTCTGCAATAACTTTTTTGAGTTAAACCTGGGTTCTACTATTTTTAAGAAATCTCCACTGTGGGGAAACATGTCTTCAGTAAAGATATTTGAAAATTGAGACAATAATGTAATGCCTTTCCTCTACTCAGCACTGAATGCCTTATTTTTATTGTAAATAACTATATAAATTTGTATGTTTGAAATACAATGGAGCAAAGCCCAATTACCCATGTCCACACAAGACAAGGGCAGTATTTACTGGTAAGTCCATTCTGTGGGTGGGTTATTTGAAGTGGGAATAACACTCCTCAGAGAACTGGGATTATTGGAAATGTTTTCATGGCTCCCAGTGCCCATTCTGGCTTCATTGCCCACTCTGTCTCCAAGATAAAGCAGTACAAATAGTATACCAGACAGTCTTTGTCTTATTTGAGGTAAATTGCAGTACAAAATTTCTAGTGTCAGGAACTCTTGATTTCTGGAAACTTATCCCAGGATTCTTGGTAAATCATTAAATGTTCAGGAGTAATATTGCCTTATATATTGTCTGCACGTTGAAGACTCTGTGATGATTGTTTTTGAAAGCAGTTTGCAGAGGTAAAAAAAACAAAGTGGCTTTGTTAGTTGTTTCTACCCTTCCAGTCGTACAGTGCTCTGTTGAGAGATGGATATGGCACAGGTCATCTGCGACAGGATGCAAAGATTATGAAAACACCTCAAGCCTTGACCTGCCTACAAACTTCTCTATATTGCCGCAGTTCACTGACTAGCTAGTTTGTTGTCAGCGAAAAAAACCTATGCCCTAGGAAATGGTTTGTGGGATGGGTAGTATTGCAGGTTAACCCATAAGTAGAGGGCATTACTGAAGGCCCAGAGTCTGGCTACCTATTCAAACAAATCCATTTCCTACCTCTGCTTCTTCTTCTCTGCTTTTGTCTTCTCTCCTTCACCCATTCCCTTCACTGTAGGAGCGGGATACCCAGAAGGGTGTAAAAGCCTGCTGTTCCTCTGTCATACCTCTCCCTCTCAGACACTCAGACTCTTCTTGATTTATGCCAGTAAAGGGCAGTTCTGCCAAAATTAGTAGAGTTAAAGTAATGAAGAAAACTTGGTATAAGCAAAAAGAATATAAACCTCTGCAAAGCTTTTAGTGAATATTCATCAATACAGCCTGTATGTTCACTGCTATTTCACTTATGCAACCACTCAAGTTTAAATGACAAGTTAGCCAGGTTTATAACTAATCTGTTATAAACAGATTGAGAAAAAAACAAGGGACACAAGTTAATTAGTCTATTTGCCATTTGAGATTAATTAGTATTTAACTGACAGATTCTGTTTTTTGTTTAAGTGCAGGAATTACATTTACTCCAAAGTTTATGACCAGGGGTCTGATTATGGTCTTTTCCTTTTTTAAGTGCACAAAACTGACCTGGAGGTAGCCTCCTAAATAATGGGAGGTTGATGATATATTCAATATGAAACCATATAACTGATGCATCAGGTTTTCAAATGACCATAACCATCTCAACCAATAGGAAACCAACCAAAAAGTTTTCAAATAATCCATGACTTAAAATTAACCCTAAAGATTAAGAACCACTGACAGTGATAATGTTATTTTAAACCATATCAAATCAATAGATTCCATTTTTAGTGGTATATTTTAAAAGTATATTCTGACCTTTCTATTTCAGTGCAAGCAACAAGTCCTAGTGGTTACACATGACAGCACTAAATACTTTACTACAGCTAAAGCTCATTACTTACTTGTACACTAAATGTAAATCGTTCTATTTATTCACCACTTTTTGTTTATTATATCTGTTCTGTAAAATATAGCTAATAATTTCCTTTTCTTTATGCAGAATATATGGATTTAACCTGATTAATATTTAAAATATATCTTGTTCCTTAAGTCATTTAATGTTGTTTCATGTGTGATTTCATCAAAGTTTGTTGTCAGTAATACTGACAACACTGAACACATTGTTCTAATATTCAGTAGAATTGAGATGGAACCCTGTAAAGATCATTTGAGTAGGAAATGCTCTCCTAGTGACCCATGAATCCTGGCTGTTATCCAAAACAAACATACCCATCTAATGTGATCTGCCTGGAAAGTGGTCCTAAGGGAGACACAGAACATTGAACCAAATAATATCTTTCAAGAGAAGTTACTAAAGTTTTCAAAACTTTCAAAAAATTTCTCTGCAAGCAGTGGCTACTGCACAGAACAACTTTTCAAGGGTGTGTGCCCTTGCAATTGTATCAGACATGATTCAGACACATGATCAGACACAATTAGGGTAGTGTTTTAATAGGACAAAGTAATGTATTTAAACTAAAAGCTTTGTAATGAGAAAAAGTCAGGTATTGAAAAAAAATCCATCAGCAAAACTGCTGAGTTTAGAGTGACTAATATACTATATTTTGAAAATGAGCATGTAATGTCATGATACACCGCCTCTGAAATGGTATCTGCTCTGTTGTGAAACCTTCAGCTGGTATAATCTTTCATGGTCTTCTGAAACTTCCACAAACTGGAAAAGTCACGTCTAAATACTTTTCTTAAGGGATTCTTGCAACTTCTTTGATTTACAATCCCTTTTTAATTTTACTCTCCCTCTTTCTGGATGGAGAATATTCCCCTCTCTTCATACCATAGGTAGAAGCATTCATATTTAGGTGGAGTGACTGACTTGGAAGGTGAGGTAAAATGATACCATCGGATAGCATTAGTCCCAAAGAAGAAGCTGGTCACATTATAGAAGGAAGTTATGCTTGGTCATTTGTGGCTGATTCTCACTGTAACAGTGGGAATTACAGACAGTACATTTTTAGGTAAAATTAATAGTGCTGGGGAAGTAATTTTGGCTAAGAGTTACACCTCCCTTTATGACTGGAGAGAAATTGCTAATTTTCATATACGGCTCAAGGAGGCTGCACTCACACAGGTACAACCTGTTTCTCTTGTAGGCCGTGATTAATGTATTTTTCATTTTTCTTCATGCAGTGTGCTGCTGTTGGAAAAATACTCTGATTCTTTTGTGACAGCAGCATTTGCTTTTCATGCATGAGCTAAGAATGCTGAGGATAATGTTTCTTAAAACCTTACTGTGAGAACAGGGCCACCAAAGTTCTTCATTTCAAGCTGGGCTGCAGGCCATACCTATATGTAAGGCAATTGCTAACAATTAGCATATGAAACTGGAAAAATTGGTAATGTCCAGTAAGCTCCATATTCTGTGACTGGAAGAAATTATGGAAGAGATACTTAGTTCTGGATAAACAATCCACATGCTCCTGTGCCTCAAAGGCTACAAAACTTCCCAGCACTTCATAGCAGTCTAAAGGCCTGAAGTGAAATATCAAAAGCCAGAATCAGAACTAGGTATCACAGAAGGAATTGCAGGATTTTCTTTTATTGTAACTGTCCACATCAGCAAATAACTTGTTAGGATTATTTCTACCAGCAATCAGAAAGCAGAAAGCACCAGAGAGCAAAAGGGAAAACAGTTCTAAAGTTGCCAACGTGCCTTCAGGCAAAAATTATTTCTTACTCCATATTTGCTGCCAAGTGCAATGCAGGTGCATGAGGAAAACACCTATCTCACCAATAAATCAGTTTTGCAGCAAATAAACCTTCTCCCACCATGTTCTAGACTCTGTACACTAATTAGCTCAGGAAAGCCTCTACTCCTATGGTGTTGCTGCTAAAGATAAATATAGTGTTTGCAGAAGTCCATAACTGAACCATGATAGCAAAAGGCCAGGCTTAATTTCTCAAGACTTGGTTTTCATATTTTTTAGATAGAGCCTAAGTTTTCTCCTTAAACAAGCTTTCTGTTAATGAGATAATGGTGGAGTTACATGTTACTAAGTGACCTCTACCTAGTGAGAGGGACTCATAGCTACAAGCTGTGTTCACATACAAGGAAACACTATACAGAAGCCAAATTATTCCCAGTAAAGTAAGACTTTCTTTGACTTTGAACAGTTACAGTGACCAAGGAAGGGAAGAATAGACAGAAATGTTTTCTGCTAGAGAGATCTCTGGAAACCCTGAGCTCTCTAGTTAGTTTTCAGAAAAGGTCTAAGGAAAAGTTTACTTGTTTATCCCTAAAAAAATCTTTAACTCTAGAAACTGTATTGTGCCTGGCTCTTCTATGATTGCACTACATGCTCAGTCAGCTTTGATGTTTTGTTTTTATATTTGATCTGCTCTCAAACTGAAAATAAAGAACCTCTCCATTTTACCTGCACTTCATAAATTTGTTGACTCTAAGCTTTACACTACGTTGCATACAGCAACTACCATAGTCATTTCAGGGGCTAGTCTGCTGTTGTGTTTTATCCCAGAGAGCCACTGGGCCCCTCCAAAGCCACTCACTCACTCACTCACTCACTCACTCACTCACTCACTCACTCACTCACTCACTCACTCACTCACTCACTCACTCACTCACTCACTTCTCGGTAGGATAAGAAGAGAATGTGAAGAATAAAAGTGAGAAATTTTGAGGATTGAGATACAGACATGTTAACAGGTAAAACAAAGCTGCACAGAGAGGAAAATCAAAACAAGGAATTCATTCACCACTTCCCATGGGCAAGCAGGTGTTAGATGTTCATCTATCCCCAGGAGAGCAGGGCTCCATCACATGTAATTGCGACTTAGGAAGACACATGCTTGTCAGTCAGAATGTCCCCCTTCCTTCTTCTCCCTCCAGGTTTATCTGCTAAACACAATGTCATATGGGATAGGGTGTCCCCATACTCACTTGAGGTCAGCTGCATGTGTTCACTCTCAATTTCTTGTGCCCTCCCTGCCTCCTGGCTTGGGTAGGGAGCAGAAAAGGCCTTCAACGATGTGTGAGCCTTGCTTAAAAGCAGATGAAACATGCCTGTGCCATCAACACTGGTTTCAGCACAAATCGAAAATATATTGCTAATTGAAAACAGGATTGCTACTACGAAGAAAATTTTGTCCACCCCAGCCAAAACCAGCGCATATGCCCATTTTTTTTTTTATTGTGATTTATATCCTAATGACATAGATGGTTTTTCAATTAGAGCAAAATTGTTCTATCAATGCAGTTGAATGTGTTTTTGTAGCTTAATTAATAAACAATTAGACACTTCTAACTCTTCAGTCTGTGTATCAGCATTTCACACTGCATTCGCATTACCTTCTAGCATTAGAATTTACTCAGTTTATGTTACATGATGATACTGAAAGATGATCCAGAGCTGTTTTTATTTAGGGATCTGTTTGATAAAAAAATCTAATCCATATCCCTGAGGGCTGAGTGCCACATGCAAATGCCTCTTGGACACTTTCAAAGATGGTGACCCTACCACCTCTCTGTGAACATATTTCAATGCATAACTACTCTTTCAGTGATGTCTTTTTCTAGTATGTAATATGAACCTCACCTGGTGCAAATTAAGGCCATTTCCACCCTTTCACTTGATATGCGGCGGAAGAGAACAACCTCCACCTCACTACCACACCACCTCCTTCCAGGTAGTTGTAGAGAGTCATGAGGTCCCCTCTGAGCTTCCTTTTCTCCAAACTAAACAACCCCAGCTCCCTCAGCTGCTCCTCATAAGATTTGTATTCGCATTTGTCAGCCATGGATTTGTTTTCATTGCACATAACAGATTTTTAGGATATTCAGGACATACTGCCTTCATCTTCAGGACCCTGACTGCTTTTCTAGGATGGTGCAAAACTCTCATACATCTGTCATATCTGTGAGCCCTGTGAAGAAGACTCAGATATCAATGTACAATGAACTTAGTATTTCATTAGAGTTGCTTTGTACTAGAATGCATGAGTGTTTCATGGAAATTAAGATTAGAGGCACTAACATATCCCATCCCCAGTAGAGCCAGGATTCTGAAGCCATATATCAAACTATTTTTTCCTCATATTTGTTTGATCCATTACATCTTTAGGCTTCTTGGAGATGGTCTCTTGTTTTTTTTCCTCCTGCTTCTGTTGTCTTTTAACAATCTTTCTCATCTGTTGGTACACCACATAGATCAAGATGGAGTTTCTCAAAATTAGGTAATGAAACAGAAGCATGAGTATGTTTTCAGGAGAAAAAAAAAAAGGTGCAATATATGCTGACATACTGAATTAACCCATACAGTAATTTGTACTCAGACCTACATGGACTGCCCTTAAGGAAAAAAGCAAGCCACCATGGTGCCAAACTGACTTCCTTCCTTTCCCTTCCAGACACTTTTATGCATAACAAGTAAATTTGAGTGAAAGAAGGATTTGTCACCTGGTGAGTTGCATGGCATGCCACAGCAACCATGTGTAGTGGGCAGGCACAAGTGATGCCACAGGAGCCATCTGGCAATAGCAGCTCTGGACCACAAGAGAGAAAAATAATGCATCATGGCAATTGGGAGGAGCTGAGGAAGGGCAACTTAATTTTTCTTAGGTCCTCATGTGAGTTTCCACTAGCCAGATTCTGGAAGTTTCTGACCTAGCAATGAGTGGACAACAGCTAAAGGGGCCAAATGTGAAAATGTGGGTATATGACAAAGTGGAGATCAAATTTCTGAATATTTTACTGCAATATCTAGATAAGCACCTAAAAAGTCACTACTTCCTAGCCGTGGTAGGCTTTGTTCATCCCATAAATTATGTAGCTAAGTGTGCATGTTTGTGCTACACACTCTTCTGTACACCATTTCAGGTGAGTTTTATTTCAGTAGCACTAAAATGTGTATAGTGACTAAGAAATAAATTAAAAGTATATCATGGGTTGTAACAGTTTTTAGAATTTTAAGACGTGCTTCTGGATACATTTCAAATTAAACTACAAACAAAATAGGAGTTTTTTTAATATATTTCAACCAATGCCTAAAAATTAAAAAAAAATAATACCTTTTAATTTCCTTGAAATAGTGACAAGGCTAAACTTCTCACATGTATCTCTTTGGTATGCGTTTCTTTTTGACTGAGTGCAACAAGACAGTCATGTGTCAACACAGGTCAGCTGGGAGCCAGCTTCATCAGCAAAGAAAATTACACCATTTTGTGGCCTTACCCCCTGCTGCTGTTTAAAAATGCAGTCCTCAGACAAGAGTGGTGGACACCTCTGGAGAAGACACATGAAAGATGTGTAAAGCATTTCATCAGGCAGAATAACACCACCTAGCCAGAGCACTCAGCAAAGATTTTGAACCTTGAAACCAAGCTATTCCTATATTAATAGCCATGGGCATTATGGCAATTCCTAGAAGTAGAAAATCTCTGTCCAATTTTCCCTAAGGAAAATTGTCATGAATGTTTCAGAACTAAATCCTGCTTTCAAAAATATTGCTTGAGATTAATTTCTCCTCATATTTTATTATGTCAGGGGATATCTTTGCTAATAACCCTACCAACTCTTATTGTGCCTCCCAGACTAGCTGTGGGAGTCCTTTCATACTCTAGAAGAACAGGTTTTCAGCCTCCCTGTTCCACATCTTTATATTTGTACAAGCCTAGACACCCTTGAGCTCTGCTATTAAAAAGACTTTGTCATAGCAATGGTGCTTCCCAGTTACTCTGCCACCTTTGGGACATTTATTTTTTTGTTTGCATTACAAGGCTAAAATGAATCAAAATGTGTCATCAATTATTCGGCAAGCAAAGCCATGAAGCATGCCACAGGTGCTCATGGCAATTTTTAATCCTCTGGGTGCTTGTAACTATCATGTTCAGAAAGAAAACTAAGCTACTGTAGGCTTATGTGCATTTGTTTAAGATTAACGTCATTTACAATTGTTTATATATGCATTAGTTCTACAGATATCAGCTATCTTTAACATCAGTCAAGGAATGCCTAGTATATTGTTGTTAATGCCAGATATTTTTAGTTAGAAAAGCAAGTAGAAAAAGATGCACATAGTTGAAGTGGACATTTTTTTTCTTCTTTATAATTAAAAGGTAAAACCAGACTAAATAGATATGGCCCTTTTATCTTCTGAGTATATTTGTAAGCAGGTAAGACTCCTTAGAAATCTGAATGATATTGGAAGATGTTTCTCTCCTGTAAAACAAATTTAAATTGTCTTCTCCCTCAGAAAATCTTCTTTATGTATAAATTAGTAATATTTACTGTTAAAACATTAACAATGTAAGCATGATAAAACATGTAGAAGTAGCTCATGTGTGCTATTCCCATTTATATCTATAGTGGAACACATAGTTTTAAGTGGACTGGAACGTTGCTTTGTGAAAGGTCCCTCAGCCAAAACAGTGGTCAGTGTCAGGAATGCAGCAGAAAAGTTTATGCCACATTCTGCTCTATTACATAGAGCAATAAAATGTTTGCAGATAGGAAATTTATGAAAAAAAAGGGTCATATGAGAGTTTTCTAGTCAATTATTTATTATATATTAAAAATCTATTTCCATAGGTAAAGCTCTCTGCTCTAAATTAGCAAAAATTACTTAACTATATGGGGCACTATCTAAATCCGTAAACTTAATCCAGTCCAGTACCTTTGCCAGCTTCAAGCATTTTCAGTTTTCTCTGGACATCATAAGATGTGGATTAGTCACAAATATACTAAATCAAAGAACTTTCCCCCTTAAAAACTCACTTCATTTTTGCAAATTTGTTTTAGAGATCCTGCCCTTCCTTCTCCTAATTCACCGGGGTGTATTCACGTGGTGGTTAGGTGCTTTTAAAAGCTCAAGGTGGAAGCATGACTAACCCATCCTAATTCCATCATATTAATTGGCTTAAATGTGTCACCAATAAAGGAAGACAAGGTCTACTCATAACACAAGTGATTTGAAACAATGCATTTTTTTTCAACTAAGAACAGTTGTACTGTTTTAATAAAACATTTCTGAGACGTTATGGCCTTTCCAAAAACTAAAACATTCTTGTCCCTAATTTAGTAACCATATTTTTCTGCTGCCTCCTTTCCGGTGTTTACAGCTATGAGCTTATTAAAGTACGATATGTTCTTTCTGCACTGCACTTACATAATATATAGTATATTAGTATTCAATTCAGTGGTCTATACCCAGGCTGTTCACAGGTTTATGTATGTATACTATTTCTTTAACAGATAATTACCTAAGCAGAAGCCTTGCTATGAATGTAGCTTCTGCTAGAACAGGCAGAAGAATCCTTCTCTGCTCCCCATGAGTGGCTCCGTTGTTACAACTAAACTAGTATGGTTGAAAAAGAATTTTAAAGAGAAGGAAAGGTGCTTTTTAATGCCAGATGTTACAGCACTTTACAGCTGTAAATGTGTATTATCATCCAGAATAAGAGGAGCTGATTGTGACCTTGCAGCATGGCCTCTACTGCATCTAGAACCCAGATCTTCTAAGTAATTTCTGATTATTTTGAAATATAGTGTCTGCTAACATAAAAAATCAAGGCTGAAATAAAAATTATTAAACTGTGCTAGGAAAGCCTTATTTTGACAACAAAGAATTGTAAAAAAAAATATAATATGAAAATCCTTAAAAAGTCATTCTGTAAAAATAATAGACACAAGAGTGAAGATTATTTTCTGCAGAATAGAATAGATTTGTGTAGTTACAGCTCTGCCCTTTCATTAATCTGCAAGTACTGCTACCTGAGAAGTGCTGGGCAGTGATGCACAGAGATGGCTCTAGGAATTGCTACTGTGTGAAATAATGGTTTGAACTGGCTGACAGAGATAGCATGGCAAGGTAAATGGGAATGATGCCTTCCTCTCTCTGTCATGACTTTGAGAAAGAGATGATACTTGGAGGTGCCAAAGTATTGGCCTGATAGGACTGTGGGGTATATATCTATATATGTACTATATAACTCCTACACAATCTCTAAGGGTGGAGTAGAATTCCACTGTAATAATAAATTTTGGAACACACATGACCATAAACAAGAGGAAAACTGTGTAGACAAATATTATAAACAATAATTGCAGACCCTTTTTTTCAGAATTTTATATTTTCTGTTCTTTCCTTTCCTAAGAAAAATTCTTATAACTGTTTGCAAACAATAAAACCAATCACTTATTCTCTTTCCAATATACTAAGGTTTTTTTAAATATTTTTGAGTGTTCAAATTTATGAATTTTGCAGCAAAAGCAAGTTGGTTTTCTACAACTTTTATAAATGTCACTAAACTCCCTACGGGAGAAATTTATCTCTCATAGAAATAACTGAAATAGAAATAGAAAACAAGTGGATCTTCATTCACAGTGTAAGAAACTAGCTCGGGATATTAGAATGCCTGGCCTTTAGGTGAAGATACTGGCATAGCAGAAACCTCAGAAACAAGGTGGGGGCAAGGCAGCCAATGTCATGCAATAATATCACAATGTGAAAAATACAAAAAGTATCACTTAGACCATGCCAGAAAATGAGCAAGACAGCCTGTTAGAAACCTTAGCCTCAAAACAAATTAAAGAATTGACCATATTACTGTGTAACATGGCATCTACATTAAAAACATAAGTCGTACATGAAAATCACAAGCCAAAATGGAAGGCAGACAGTACTGTGTCTGTTACTGTGTAAGGCAGGGTCACAGCACTGCCTGAGATGAACTAAGAGAGATTCAGAGAAGCTTTAGGAGCAAGAACACAAATGTATTAAAGGTCTTCAATATTCAAGTATCTAAGGGAAACAAATCTACTATTACAAACTTTAGGGGTAATCAAATATCTGAAACAAGGTACACTTGAAAGTCCTAAGGCATTCCAGAGTACCTCAGGAGCACCCAGTAAGTGCATCCTTGAGGGCACCCAGCAAAAGTGAGACCTCTGCAGAAAAACTGACCAGGTTCTTTTTTTGCGGAAAGAAATGTTTCTTTTCATGGTGGAAAAATTGAGGATATTTCCGAATAAAATCATTTTGTGAAGTGGAACAAAATAATTTTTTTTTAAATGATGGTTTCTACTGTACCCTCACGTTTCAGGAAAACGAACTTGGGGTTATGATAGCTCTAGGAAAACATGATCTCAGTAGCTGAAAGAAGTCATGGAAAAAACAACATGCTATGAATTACAATTAGCAAGGATAGGAAACAAAACAGAGATCAGTGTACTGCTGCACAGCTTTGAGGGTCATCACTGTCTCAAGTTAAGTGGGTATATATGGAAAATAAATTATGGAATGAAAATGAGGGCAGCTATAGGCACAGGATAGCTGCCATGCAACACCCAGTTGGGTAGGGTGGGAATGCTCATTGTGCAGTCAAGACTGTTTGCAGAGAAACGTGATTCAGGACCTCAGATGAAGAGGGAAAGAAAAAATACGTAGATGAGTGAGATACTAAATTCAACCAAGAGAAATAAACTAAAGCTCAGAGGGAAAAACCACTGGTGTCGGTCAAGGCAAGAAATGATAGTTGTCATACAAAGCTAGACTTGAAACCAACACAAGGAGACGACATTTCACAGAATAGGTGGCAGATTGATGACTCCCTGCTACAGGATGTTGAGGATGCCATCTCAGTACAAAAGAGGACAGAGAAAGTACTAGGAGAGCTACTAAAACTCCATGATTAGACAAAGAACAATAGGTTAAGAAAATTCATTATATTGAAAATGGAGAGACTGGAAAAAACTTATGGAAAATATCACTGATGCCAGTCACGTGGAAATCCACTTTAATGTTGGAGATAGAAAACTGAGCAAGACAAGCTCTTCTCTTGCTATGAACAAGGCTCTTGTCTTGATATGAACTACAGCATAGATATGAATTTTAATATTAAAAAAATCAAAGTGCTTTGATTGTGGGTCTGAAAAAGAAGAGCTGGCTAATCAGAAAGATTAATATAGACAGTGGAATAAATGGAAGATCTTTCTGAAAAGACATAATTGTTCCTAACACTCATCGGAGTTACTTGGACTGGTCAATTGGGAAGAGCATTCAAGAGGACCAAAAAAACCCCAAAACCTAGCTAATTTTAACAAATTTTACTGTATTTTAATGTCAGTCAGAAGAAATATATTTCTGTTTTTCCATAATCTTTGAGGAATTTAAAAATACTTGTTATTTCACCATTCCTAACTTTTCATTAAAATGTATTTTGCATATCGTACAGTTAAAATAAGCGTAAATATGCATATGTTAAAATATGCTTTTTTACTAAATTTAACTTGACCTAAATCAGGAATTCTTGCATGGTATAAGGGAAAATTTGGTGACCCATGCAATAAAAGTCCCCCTTCGAAGCAAAATATCTTAGCTAAGCTTCGATGCCTGCATCACAATTGCATGGTATAAGGGAAAATTTGGTGACCCATGCAATAAAAGTCCCCCTTCGAAGCAAAATATCTTAGCTAAGCTTCGATGCCTGCATCACAATTGCATGGTATAAGGGAAAATTTGGTGACCCATGCAATAAAAGTCCCCCTTCGAAGCAAAATATCTTAGCTAAGCTTCGATGCCTGCATCACAATTGCATGGTATAAGGGAAAATTTGGTGACCCATGCAATAAAAGTCCCCCTTCGAAGCAAAATATCTTAGCTAAGCTTCGATGCCTGCATCACAAAACAGAAATCTCTGAGCCATATCACCTTCCTTTACCAATTCTTTGTGCTATAGTCTAAAACAAAAATTAAATTTCTTGGATCATCTGAGTAAGTTTTCATCTTGATAAAAGATTTTTTTTACAGGAAAACAATCTTTCATTGCAACAATCTCACCAGGAACATAGTAATGGATCCCAAGCACAAGTACTTGAAGAAATAGCCGAGTTCCAGGAAAACTTGTGAGCATTTGTAGTAGCATGTGCTGTACATGTTCTAGGGAGACAAAGATTTTTAGAAAGGGATGCTTTGCATAGGGTCTTACTGATCTCAATAACTTTGGTTTGACAACAACTTAATTAGATAATATCCTGGAAAAAATTATATATAGTTATTCACTCTTGCCATTCTTATTGCATCAGAAGACTATCTATGACAAACACTAATTTGCCACAGTTGTAGTGTAAATAATTCATTTTTAATGAAAAGCAACATGTAGTCAGGCTTATATGATAAAATATCCACCTACTAAATATCTCCCACTTGATTTCTGTGATTTTTATACGAACGCATCATGGTAGAGAACAGCACATTGAAACAGTTGCAATCAAGGCACAGAGGCAAATTCTGATAGAAAGCTGAAATTCGCATTTAAAAATACATCCTGTGTTCCATAGTGGGCCAAAATTTGTACTTTGTTTTTCAGTGTTTGCTTGCTATGCAACATTCCCACTGCTATCATTCAACCAGAAGCCAGTGGGAGTTGCATGTGTCACACATAGCAAAAGACAGCATTATGCTTGCCTTTACAACCCACAGATGATCACTTGCAAGGGCAGTAATATTCTGCCATATCTCTCTAGTGTAGTGGGGTGGGTAGTGTAGTTAATGTCCTGGCACTGTGTGCCTGCGCAAGACAAAACATCATATCGAAAAATGACTGTATGTTATTCTAGGTATAAGGAACAAATCTGTTCATAACGAGAGTGATAAACCATTAGAACAGGTTGCCCAGGGAGGTGGTAGATGGAAACATTTAACAACAGATTAGACAGGACCCTGAGCAATCTTGTCTAGTCTAAGATGTGCCTGTTAATTGAAGGTGGGTAGGACTAGGGGACCTTTAAAGATCTCTTCCAATCCAAACCATTCTGAGGCTTTGATTCTACATTGGTATTACTTGAAAGAAAAAGCTAAAGTGAAGGAGTATGCTGCGACATGATTTAAAGGCTGTGGCTTGATGGTGTAACAAACTGTTTGTCATATATAGTAGCAGATAAAACCAATGAGATACCCTCCCCCACACACCCCTATCCTGTCCTCAAATTAGCTAGCATTTTGTCATGGGGGTTTGACTAGTACGCCACTTCTCTCCCAGTTAAAAATATTTACCGACCAGTTGATATCTAAACCACAGACAGACCATTTTCAAGAGTTCTTTGCTAATATTTTCATTCAGACTAAATAATTTTTTTCCCTATCCACCCTTGCTATCCTGGCATATTGACCTGTGTGCTTCTAACTTTTAACTTACTAAAGCAAATAGGCTGCCACAGTTGGGAATATTTTAGCTGCCTGCATCCCGCAGGCAAGTGTGTAAATTCAAATTCCGAGTTAGCTCTGGTACAAGAAACAGCCAAACCAAAGCAGCTTAGAGCCTAATTTGGGATAATTTGCTTTACTTCACAGCAAGACCCTTTTTAAAAATTGAATTCTCACCCTTCTTTCCTCTAGTTTGACTAATTTCTACATGGCTTCATATCAGAATCGTACTGAAATACAGAGTGAGGTTTTTTTTGAAAAATCTTTCCTTTCCTCATGCAAGATGAATGCTGACACAGTCTGTCTTTGATAATTCATACATATTTTATGTTATTTATGTATCTTTAACCATTATGCTTCTCAGTATATCATAATGCTTTGCACATTATTCAGATCAGGCTAAAAGAATAGCAGTTATTTGGATCGCTTTTCTTAATATTTTTCATCTTCTGCAATACAGCCAGGAACATTGTCATTTTGCAATCAAAGATTGTTGCACTCTTCTCAGTAGGCTCATGTAAACACCTTTTTCTGTGCCTGCAGTTCAAGCATGAGGCTCTTTTAAATGCAGAACTCTCAAATGCATAATCTCCTTTATATTTTGGTTCCTTCTCTAAGTTAAGACAAAATCCAAGGCCATTTACATTTAAATCCTCATTTACATTTACCAATCTACTTCGTCATCATGAGACTGCCGCATTTTCTGAAAACTGGTGCAAAATAGGTATTTGATCTTGGGACCATACATATACTCTTTTTAACATGTACTCCATCATCCTTATAGCCACACTACTGCATATTTTTGACTTTTTTTTCCAGAGATCACTAAAACTTTGCTACTTGTTTTCATGTCATTCTCAGCATGAACCTCAACTTCCTATTGAGCAGGTATCACTTTGCTCCTGCACATCTTCTTCTTAAAAAAATGGCTTCATTTGTTGGCCAGTTGAATCCTGTCATCTGGGTCCTTGGTTACTTTGCTTTGATCTTGAGATGATTTTTCTTCTTCC
>VXBQ01003842.1:0-14552 GCA_013400175.1 Phainopepla nitens
TCATCTACCTGGACTTGTGCAAAATGTTTGTACCACTCAACATCCTCATCTTCAAATTGAAGAGACATGGATTTGTTGGATTAACCACTTGGTGGGTGAAAAACTAGCTAAAAATGGCCACACACACAGAGTTTTGGTCAGTGGCTCATTGTCCACATGGAAACCAGTGACGAGTGGTGTCCCTCTGTGGTCAGTACTGTGGCAGATACCATCTTTGTTGGTGACATGGACAGTGCAATCAAGTGCACTCTCATCAAATTTGCTGACAATATGAAGGAGTGTGGTATAGTCAACACACTGGAGAGAAGGGACCTTGATAGGCTTGAGAGGGGGGTTTGTGTGAACCTCATGTATTTCAACAAAGCAAAGTGCAAGATCTTTACATCTGAATTGTGGCAATCTGAGACCCACCTACAGGCTGGGCAGAGACGTGATTGAGAGCAGCCCTGTGGAGAAGGATTTGGGAGTAATGGTTGATGAAAAACTCGACGTGGGCCAGCAGTGTGTGTTTGCAGTCCAGAAAGCCAACCCAATCCTTGGCTTCATTTGAAGGAGTGTGGTCAGCAGGTCAAAGGAGGTGATTCTGCCCCTCTACTCTGCTCTGGTGAGATCCTCCCTGGAGTGCTATGTACAGTCCGCAACAAGAGAAGAACGTGGAACTGTTGGAGCAAGTCCAGAGGAGGGCTGATAAGTTGATTCAAGGACTGGAGCATCTTCTCTGCAAAGAAAGTCTGAGAAAGTTGAGGCTCTTCAGCCTGGAGAAGGGAAGGTTGTGTGGAGACCTCAGAGCCACCTTGCAGCATCTGAAGGGGGCCTACAGGGAAGCTGGAAAGGGACTCTTCATACAGATCTGCAGTGATAGCACAAGGCCTAATGGGAGCAAACTGAAAGAGGGGAAGTTTAGATTAGATATTAGGAAAAAACTCTTTACTGTGAGGGTGGCGAGACACTGGAACAGATTGTCCAGGGAGGTTGTGGATGCCCAACCCTGTCAGTGTTCAACACCAGGTTGGATAAGGCCTTGAGCAACCTGAGGGGTAGATGTCCCTGCCCATGGCCGGGGAGGGTTGGCACTAGTTGATCTTTCCAACCCCTCAATATTCTATGATTCTCTGATTCTATGATTTGGATGGTGAGGCACTGGAACAGGTTGCCCGAAGACATTGTGGATACCTTGTCCCTGGAAGTGCCTCAAGGCCAGATTGGACAGGGCTTTCAGCAGCCTGGTGTAGTGGAAGGTGGCCCTGCTCATAGCAGGGAGGTCAGACTAGATGAGCTTTAAATGTCCCTTCCAACCCAAATAATTCTGTGCTTTTACAATTTTATGATGGCCCTTCAGATTCTCATTGTACATCTTTTGTAGCTGCCACTTTTAAGACAAATCTATTGGGTGACTCTCTGGTTTTTTATAACCTTCTCTAGTGTGGAGGTAAGTGTAAGAACTCAACATTCCCACATCACACTGAGTCTTTAAAAATTCCTGGATTTCAGGAAATTCTTTGAGGAGGAAAGTATTTGTTTCTGAGGAGTAAAGAAAAAGTTTGCTGTTTCATTTGGTTTTAGGTACAAAAATTGAGGAATTGTTCTGTGTAAAATACAAAAATACAAATAATGTGCTTAATTTGAAAACCATGAGGGAATTGGTTTTAAAAGCAGGAATGAAAAAGCTTGTATGCTTGTGTTACTGGCTTGCAAAGCAGTTATGTGCTTCAGAAGTTACACTCAGTTGTCATAGATTTCTGGTGGTAAGTTGACATGAAATAGGAATATGGCTGAAACAAGATGAATTATTATTCAGGATGAGTGTTGTCTTAGAGAGGACAAAATAAAACAGTACAAGCAATGTCATCATAACATTTCTCCCCTTTTTGTCCCTTTAATTCTTGTTAGACAGTTATTTTTCCTTGTTGAAATATTTCAATGTCCTAAGCAAATTATAAAAAGCAATATGGAATTGTTATAGCATTATAGAATTAGTTCATTCTGTTTGCAATTAAAATGTCAAATGCAAAGAATTGGTGTAGATCAGTTGAAAGTATTTATGGGCTGAGAGTAACTCAAGAGGCTCACATATTCTAGACCTGCTAAGCAACATTTAAGAAAACCATAGCATTAGCGGGCATTTTAGACTTCTATTCCGTCAATCTCATTTTGGATCAAGATCTTACAGTAGCATAAATGGACAGATCATTACAGTTCACATATAAAACAGATTAATCAAGTTGAGGAAGCTGCATGTTCCATTTTTCATTGTTTTCATTTGTATCACTGAAATTATTGCTATTTCTCTCCTGATTTAGCATTTGATATGTGTATACAAAATTTTTGTATTTCAAATCCTGCTTTCACAGTACATAGAAAATGATATTAAAAAGGCCAAAAATATAGTAGGGAGAAAATATTATGTAAGCTTTTTGTCAGATGAGTAAAATAGCAAGAAAGGCTTTAGTGTCTTAAGTTACTGATGAGACATCTTGATGACAGGCAATGAAACTTCAGCCCAACAAATCAAGTTTAGCTACACTGGAAATGTGTTTTTAGCATCTGGGCCAAATTTTTCTGAAGTCTGCATGATGCTCTGTTGTGATTATCAACACCATCTATTTCTCATAGTCAATTCAAATGGGATATACATCCTAACTTTAGATTTGAGGGTAGCTTTGTATGTAAATGGGAAAGTTACTGAATTTTCAACAGCAATTTCAGACAAAAACAAGGAGATTATGAAAAAGCTGGGGAAGTCTCTCCAGCAGCTCAGAAAGCCTTGTTTTCATGATGCACTAATGAAGGAATTGCACCAAAGAGAAATAAATGGTCTTTAGCCCTGAGAAGTGTTATTTTATCATTAAGATGAAAACATCTTTAAGATAAAAGAGATCAGCTAAAACTCAGTATTTACTTCGTGTTGTGGGAGGCAAGTCTCTCTCTGAAACATGCCCTGCATCTGTAAGGCTCTGTGTATGCCTGTGATTTTGCAGAAATAAAAATAATCAATTAGTACTGCTGCCTGACTGGCGAGAGAATTCAAGACAGCTCTACCAATGGACACCTTGGTCACATAAGAAGATCCCATTTTTCAACCCTTCCGCTGAATAAAAGCAACAGTCTACTCCTCAGCCACCAGCTTACATTGTATCAGCCTCACATTCATATTTTGTTTGTGAAAGACAAATACCTTTTTACAAAACAGCCCAATACCCTCCAGACGTGTAATGATTCCTAGCAACAGCTGAGCCCAGTAGCAATTCACACCAGTGATAATGCGGAACACATAAGTGGGTAGGTGCAAAGTCTGGAGGCATTTTGCACTTGCAGTCATCATTACCTTTCAGATACTGCTTTTGATTAATCTGGGTTAGCAAAGTCAACTCAGTGTCTTTTGCATACAGATCAGTGGCAGTTCCTGGTGTTTCCTAGAAGACATTTATAGTTCCATGTAGACTGCCAGGTTATTTTTAACCTTTGGGACAGGCACCTTGGCATATAGTTCGTAGGAATACTAGGATGTGCACAGATGAAGAAGCAAAATTTGAAGGTAGTAGAGAGAAAAATCTGTTTTCTTCTCTAAGACACAACTACTTTGTTTAACTCTGTGATTCTTTCCTAAATTGCTGTAATTTGGTCTTTGAAAATTATGGGTCTCTGCTGGTACCTTCAGCTGCTAACCAACCCACTGGATCAAGGGCTTTGTATTGGAAATGTTTCAGACAGCCAAATGTCAGTCCACATGGGAGGATTTAAGAATAACCCTGTCTGTCAGGAAGTTTTTATTTCAATGAGAAGGCCTTTCAAGGAAAAAAAGTGTTTCTGTTTCAACTGAGAAAAAAACAAAAAACATCAGGTGCAGAACTTATCTCTACACTGCTGCTCTCATGCGAGAGATTTTAAACACTGAGTCATGGGCAATTAACACAACCACATAACCTTGAGTGGTAATCTTTTCTCCTGGATGAAAATTCCTCCTAAATTCTGTCTTCCAAGTAATTGTTAGGGTAGGAATGACATAATGTTCACTCTATAGATTTTATTTCCATTTTTAATGTGCATACTAGGGAAAAAAATTCTAGGGGTAAATAGCTTAAAAATCACATAAGTTTCCATCTAAAGGTCACTGACTGGTAGTGGCAATGTTATGTGCTTTTCTGCCCTTATTTCTGGTTAAGAAAAGGTGAGGAGAATTTTGGCTATTAGAGCTCAGAAGGTGGGCTGAACACACAGCATTTTAAAACTGGACATCTTGAGCTCTAATTCAAGGTAAGTTACTAACTGTCAGGAATTACAAATGCATTTTCTGTGGGTTAGCTGAAAAAAATTTCCATTAATGAAAATTTAATCCCATACTTTTTGAATGTACTGTACAGAGTAACTGTGTGCAGTTACAGACCATGCAAGTTAAGACTCTTGTTCCTCACACTGATTTTTGGAGCAGAGAGAAGGATTGTTAATTAAATTTTAGTGTAAGAATAGACTTATGTCTTCACAGACAAATATGCACTCATTATCAGATGCAGTGTTTGCAAGATAACATGTAAGACAAAGGACATTTCCATCACAGAAATCTTCTTCACAATGCAAAATGTTTCTTCCTTTAAGCTCTCCTTGTCTTCTTTTGTTTGCTCCACCCACACATAGAAATAGGACATCTCTTTCCCTATCCATTTGTTTTTTGAATACATAAAAAAGAATTCAGAAGGCTGAAGGAAGGCTGAATTTATTTATTTTCATATATTTTAGTTGTATTTAATTTTGGAAGACAATGCTTGCCTCATATGGCAGAAGAGCTGCATGTAGTTGTCTCCAAACAAGTGCGCTTTGGTTTGGGGCTCATGGGAAAGGAGATGGGAAGAAAACCAGTCCATTGCACAGTTACTACATCTTGCTCTATTTTTCATTGAAGAATCCTTTTCGGCTAGCAGTTTCAGACAGTATTAGATATTTGGAAGATGTGAGCCTTAAGCTTTGGACTGTATTTGTTTGTGAAGGCTGGGTTTTTTTCAGATAGAGTCCCTTGAATTTTGGTTTGGCAATGAATAGAGATTGCTTTCACAAACCCTGTATGATGTACAGTTGGAAGGACTTATACCATGCTTAGTTGCATTGCTGGTTAAAATAGCACTTACAATTTTCTGTGAGTTTCTGTGGTAGCAGGACAAACTGATTTATTAACATTTGAAACCTAAACTCCTGTGGAAGCTTTTTTTCTTTCACCAGTCAGAACTTTATCAAGAGCACCAATTTGTCACAATGAAACATCATGGCTAGCAGCTCTTCCAATTCATCAAAACCCTTTTGCAAGTCTCTGTTTTGATTGGAACAGCAACCAAAAACACAGAGCTGACTCAGTAAGTGCTTTTCACCCTCCTCATGCAGACAGCCTTAGAGAGATGTTGGATCTGCCTGTTTGGTTGGCCAATGACAGGCATACTGTATACAGGAACAGGAGAGCATTTGCATGCTGCTTGTTGCACTCAGGGAAGTTCAGATAATTCAACAGTTACAAAACAGTCTCTTCCCTCTCAAGTTTACTGTCTCAGTTAGCTTCCTTGAGTACACATGCATGTGTTTGGTATTTGAGTAATGGAAGTAACCTTCCTCTCATTCATTATGCTTAGCCCCTTGTCATACAAGAGGGCTGAGCTAAATTAAGGCACGTGGACAAAGGGCAGTCTGAGGTGATTTTAGTCACTGGCATTCTGTAGTTCTCATGGTAGGGCATGAGAACATGGTAGGGCATTTGTTCAACAGATTTGTTGAACAAATTAGGTAGTCATTGTTGTTCCTGGCAATGAGATTTTGCAGCTTTGAGTGAAAGTAAGGAAGAAGAGAAAAGAAGTTACTCCTGTTAGGTTGTGACACTGGAATTAGTCTGTGGTGAAACTCAAGGGTTTATGCTATAACTATATCCATTCTGTTTGTATCTTGCAGTGAGCCACCTTTATGGATTTGGACTGATGGATGCTGAGGCAATGGTTACAGAAGCAGAAAAGTGGACAACGGTGCCTCCACAGCATGTGTGTGTGGAGAACACAGATCGGCAAATCAAGTAATACCCGCTACCAAAACTCTTGCTGGCATAAACTTATGGAAAGAAATTGGGTATAATTTACCCCTCCCTTGCATTATGTATAATGTACCATTTTTAAAGCCATACCAGGGATTCTGTCACATTTATGGATGTAGTGCATGGGAAAAGGCCCTAATTTAAAGAACATTGCAGAAGGTGAAGGTGTAAAACAGGCCAGACTGGGTAATGATGGATTTTTATTTAGATGACGCATCAAAGGAGAGGAATGTTTGGTTGAGTGCAAGAAGAGTACAGAATTACCAGTCCAGGATGTAACAAGCAAATATGCTTTTGATACTGTATGATATTGCCTCTCTCCAATAGTCTTAGGAGAGTCTCTAATTCAGAGGCCAAGACTAAACTGCTTTTCACTTGCTAAGATAGGGTCTCTATAGGACCAGGCTTAAAAGCAAAATTCTGTTATGTGCACTCCGTGGATATAGAGACAGCATCAAGCATGAGGAATGCTTCCAAAGCATTAAGAATATTATTTCATAATTATATTTGACAGGCTTGGTCCATAACTAGTATAGTCTGCAAGGATGTCATGCCAATTTAAACCAGCTGAGTCAGATGCCTTTTGGTACAGTTAACATGTAATACTTGCTGTTACATAAGCTTAAGACTAGCTATGCCAGTTATTTCCTGGGGTTTAGCAACCAGCTGTGATCCCATGACAATCTCGGCAATTCTCAGCTGGCCACTAATCCACAATAATGCTCTGTCCCAAAGGCTTATTCCTATTTTACCTTGTGTATGTGCTTAACAGAACTCCAGGCAGTTGCCATTAGCCATTATCTCCAGTAAAATAATTACCCTGTCATGATATTTTCAGCTAGGAAGTACATGTCAAAACTAATGATTATAGGCTACTGACTTTTCAGTTGTCCAACACTATCATTCTCTACTAAGCAAAAAAGATTTTTGTGTGTTTTTCACAAAAAGTGAGAAATGCTGATGTTGTTTGCTGTGCTTCTGTTATAGAACAATACGACCTGACAGCATTGTCCGTTCAATTTACAAAGCCACTGGCTGTTCAGATAATCCTAACCACCATGTGATCTACTTGGAGCATGTTGTTGTGCGTATCACTATTACTCACCCTCGACGTGGAGACTTGGCAATTTACCTAACCTCTCCTTCTGGAACTAGGTCACAGCTCTTGGCCAACAGGTATAGTATGACAACCCAATTTCACAGTACAGTCAGCATGTCAGGCCTGCATTGAGATGTCAGTGTCAGCAAAGAGCAGTCAAGTCATTAGAGCAGGGTTGCTAGAAGACACAGGCTAATTATTTTTTCTTAGAGAGATGGGCAGAGTGAAGTACAAATTAACTCAGAGATGACAATCTCCATAGAAGTGTAGTGTTAAAACTGTTGAATTCCAAGACAAAGATAAGACAATTTCAATAGTTTTTGTGTGCCTCACCATTTATTAGATGGCTGGAAAATGTGAAGAAAACAGATTCAGTGTTCATAAGAAAGCTGGATCAAAGTGTTTCTACATATTGCCACTTACTTTTTATTGTTCTCTTTTCTTATACTTTTTTTTTTTAATAGGAATGAAAATCAGATAGAGTAGTGTATATTTCCTACTATTTTTTTAAACCCCTGGTGTTACGTGTTTCCAAATCCTTTTTTTCAAAGTAAACATACTACTCGATCCATGAAAGGCTCATAGTAGGACAACACTGAGAAGTAGCACTAGCACTTGAAATTAAAGTGTTCGTTTGTAAATTGCAAATTAAATTTTTTAAAAGTCGGCCAACACCTTCAAAAATTTTTTAAAGGTAGACATCAGTGCAGTGATGGATAATTGTTTTCAAATGTCCAGCCATTTTAACAACAGCTACTAAGATCAATCTTTTTCCTCATCCTGTCACCTCTATGTTATATTTTTGGAGAAACTGCCACAGTGCCTCAAGTTGTCTTTTTTTTTCTTCTGACTGAATTCAGACAAGTATCTCTTTGTCCAGTGTATCATTTCCAACATTAGTGCAATATACGTCCCTGCTAAGTGGAGGAAATCATTAGCAAACTGAAAGACTTCTCAGTGGTGTTTCTGTTTCTCAGATCTAGATCTACTAGCTGAAATTTTCTTTAAAGAAAAGAGTGGCAGTCTTTCCCTCATAAATCTTGCTAAATCCGTGCTCAAGACCACCTCCTACTAGAGATGATTAAGGCACTAAGAAACATAAGAAAACATTCCAAACTTGACCCCAGTTCCAAAGGTGCAAGTTACATTTACAGTAAGAAATGCTTGTATACTTCGCTGTCTAGCTAGAAATCTTCCTGATGGGACCAGAGTATGATAGATAATTCTTTTTCCTTTATGCCTTGATTTAGATGACTGCCATTCTGCTAGATGTAGAGCATGGCTCCCACAGAAAAGTTGATGTTTACTGATGTTATGTATCAGAAACTGCAAAAAACTGCCATCTATCAAACCTGTGTTGTGAGAACTCTTCTGCCATCATGCTTAATTCTTCACAGAAGTTAATATTCCTGGTCCTACTCTTCAGGGCTTTTAATGAATTGAGAATGGCCTCCTTTCCAGACTGCTTCTCATCCATGCTTCCTTAGACAGAAATGCTGATTATCTAGCTCTGGAGACTTGTATGGCCTCCGGTATCTCAGTGATAGGAGGACTTACATTTCTTCTTGAAACAAACATTCTGTTTTGGAGACAGGTGGAACTCAAATGGGCTTGGTTCTGATTGAAGTTGGAATGCACATTTTCATTAGAGATTATGTTAAATTAAAAGAAAAGGTAAACTGAAAATATTCTTCAAACTGTAGACAGTAATTCACCAAATGAAGAGAAAGGTGTAAGTTTGGGGTTCTCTAGAATATCTCCTGTGTTCCATTGTGAATGCTGTCATCGGTTGCTAATCAAGCACAGAGGCACACATATCTCTTATCTTCCTGCTGCACTACAGCACTGAACAAAGACTTTGTCCTTTGCTAACCAGTGCAAAATGTATTTCTCTTATTAGTTATGAAACAGGCTTTTGTTTTTCTGTTCGAAGAAATCCTTCTTTAGTTTCCTCTTCCGTTTTCATGCAGTAGTTCTTCCTCAGTTCGAAATGAAAAACCCTGAAAGTCATCCAACTAGGTATCCAAACAAAACAATCTTGTGTAAACCCAGTGGTCTTAACACAGCTAACTTTTGGCTCTAGGCTTTCATGTGTTGCAGCTGACTCACAGCAAGTGGGAAATACATTCCGGTATTCACAGTTCACCTCTGGTGATGATTGGTGTGTGGAATAGGTACAAAATTTAATTCAATCAGTGTCTTTGTAACCCCTGCACTTTAAAAGTAATTATTTTCTGTACATGCAGTAGAGAAAGGGAATGCAAATATACACAATAAAATAAGGGGATGTTCAGCTCTTTCTTATCTGATAGTATCCGAAGAAAAAAAAGAAACCTGAAAGGCCTTTTCACGTTTTGTCACTTCCCAGAAAACAAATTGTTCATGACAGAGCTCACAGAGTCTCACTAGATGTTTCCTTCCCATGTAAACTTCAGAAATATACTGACTTGCCATCACATCGGGCTGATGGGCTACTAGACAACTCTGGGCTACTAATATTACGGACAAATGTATATAGCAAATTCTAGGTCAGAAATACCTAGAGCCTTCACAAGCCTTTTCTTAGGGTAAAGGGGGGGATAGGAACACAATACTTTCTGAAATAGTGTTTCAAGGCTTACTTTATTTCGCCTTGCTTTAAGAAGTCATATAGCTTGGAGATAGTAATTTCTTGAAATTAGGAATATGCTCTGTGTTGTTGATGTATATGTTTTAGCATCATGTTATAAAATTAAACTTGGGATAGAATGGTTGTTTTTCTCTAATATGAAAAATTAGTTATGAGGCATTTCATTTTTAAAGTATCAATGATACTGAATATCAATGAATAAATGCATTCAGCTGTAAGCATGCATGCAGAGATACATTGGCAGCAAATCGTCTGTTTTTTCTGCTGTAGGCAAGGGCTCCAAAGGCTGTTGTACATTGCTGCTACCTGACTGAGATGTTTTTCTCAGACATACAAGACTTTTTAATGCACATGTACAGGATTAATAGCAGCAATACCAGCTATTTTTACTGAAACCAGGGAAAACCACATTGATTTACAGTTACTCATCTGGGTTTAATTTGAAACAGTTTGCTTGGTAAAATGTTTTTAAGTGCAAAAGGTATATTTTACATGTGCACTTCTCCACCAATTCTGGAAGAAAAGACATTGTGTGTAATTTCTGGTGCATTGACAAGGAGGTCCCTCAAGGCAATAATTGGCCTTTTTTCTGCATATTTTATCCTTAATGTTGGCATCCCCTAAAATGACTTCAGTAAGAAAACTTGTTAGTCAGAGACGATGTGGATTCCTTTGCAGGCATTTGGTGGATAACACTGTCACTGGTTTAAGCCTTATGTGCATTCTTCAAAATCTGCATTACAGGGAACATCTGCTTTGTTGTTTGGAAAGTACTAAACATGATTACATTGGATGCGCTGCAGCAGAAAAAAAATACAGGCTGGAAGAGTATTGGCTGGTGTGAGGATGAGGCTAGAGTTAAATCCAAAGGGGAACAGTATCCCCTTTTCAAAAACAGTTGGCCAGTGGATTTGGCAGTGTGGGTTTCTGAGTGTTTTTTGAGGCATACCAAGGTCAGTTCTAACAAACATTCAGTACAGGCAGGCTATGGAGGAGAAGCTAGATACAAAGGGAGTGGGAGAAGTAAACTTAGGGCTCATTTGTCTCCCACTGAAGTCATGGCTTATTTAATTCTTGCCCTTTAAATTTAAAGCAGCTGTTGCCATTTGAACTGCGTAACTGAAATATTTTAGCCACATGGTGGCAACTTTCCAGGCCACTAGCTTCATAAGCTTATATGGCCCTGGTATTAATAATACTTTTCTTCAGTAACAAAAGAATGTATTTTCATGACCATCTTTTTCCTATCATGAAACTTTAGACAATCAGTAAATTTTAATAATTTACTCTCCTCTGCAGAACTCTTAGACCAAAACCAAGTTATTCTTATCTAATCCTACTCAATTGTTTGCTTCATAAAATGTCTTGGTGATCTGAAGTAGAGGAAAACTTTCTTTATAGGCATGCATCTTTTTTGCAGCTTACATGTTATACTCTAATATTAAACAAAACTAACATTTTATGCATCCTAATATTATGAAACATAAGGGCCAACCTTCACGCTGAGTCTCACTGGAAAGGTCTCTGAGGTGGTAGTAATCTAAGTCCGCAATGAGCTAACAGTAATCCTATGTTGTACTGTGTCTACAGGGTGAAACAGTTCTTGGAAAACTACTATTTCTCCCAACTCATACTTGCTATGCTTTGTTTCATTCATGTCAGCTGTATCTGTATTTTTTTCCCCTTTTTTTTTTCCTTTGGGGGCTTGATGAATAGGTATCCCACTAGTGAGCAGCTGGCTGACCAGGGGAGTGTGCGGAGCTCCTCAGCCTGACACGTCTGCAAGTAATGATGGATCATTTAATGTGGATATGTGTAGTTCCTGGGGACAAGCTTTCCACTTTTAAAGATGATGATTGCCATACTAGCCATTATTTCAGGTTGGCAGGCAATGTACACTATTGTTCATGTTACTCCAAACATGGTATCATGATAGTTCAGAGATATCAATTATTTCATAAAACTAACTGTGATAACCACATGTAACATGGAAATTAAAAAAAAAAAAAAATGAGTGTGTATGCAAATATTTTAAATATGGTTTTTTTAGCTCCACATCCAGAAATTTAAGTGATCCTCCACACTTCTGAAAGCTTCTGAAATGCCTAGTGTGTTCTCTGACTATTTCTTTTTTTCTGAATACTTCAGTGCAGATGGGCAATAGGCTCTGGCTGAAGCTTTGGTTAAGTCAGTTTGAGCTGTCTGCAGCTTCTCAGGGGCTACACCTCACAGGGAGCTGATGGTTCAACCCTGTGGAGAAGAGCTGCTTTAAGGAGAATAGTTGACCAAAGCACATTCAGGTACGCAGCTTGGGAAGGCACTGTGTAGTCTCTTCAAACTATAAGCATACTTGAAGTCTTGGGGCCATACAGACTTCTAGGCAAGGGCCACTTGTCCATAAGGCTGCCAATTTGTGTGCTGGAGCACATCATAATGAACACTGTTGCTGTAGAAGAAAATTCCTATCTCTTGCTAGCTACTCCACTGCAGCCACAGCCACTAGCTAGTGCAGAGTTTCCAGGCTCTTAATGCATTGAGTTCAGTATTCAACCATTGCTGTCAGTCAGGTGCAGCTGCACCTTCTCAGCTGAAACAATTAATCTTGATAGCTGAAAAAAAGCTCCTTTTATGTGTTTACTTCTTATTGCTCATGGGTGATGCTGGTGTTGCTAAACAAATCCGCTACCTTCACTGCCTTTTCTCACATGAAATTCAAAATTAAAAAAAATTCTTGCAAGCATTTAGGAATTTAAAGATTCTAAGCTGACACGCTTGTTTGTTGGGTTTTTTTAATGCTATTAGAAAGTGGTTAATTGCCTTTCTCTGGGTGTAAAGTTTGATTACAGATTAATATTTCTGCTTCAAATTATGTTATTGAAGAGAAAGGTTATGCAATTTTTAGGCTAAAGTGGCAGCAGTGGAAGAGATCAAGACACTTGAATTTGTTATAAGAAAAATAAGTGTTTTATTCTACACTGTGTAACATATATTCTTATCTAGACATACATATGGTACATGATGAGTATGGCATAAAACTCCTCAGAAAGAGAAGAGCATTTTTTTAAATGTAATACTATTCATTGTAAGCAGCAGCTTATAATTATCTATTCAATCATGCAGTCAAATCCACTCAATGTTGAGTGTTCTGTTTCCTAGAAAGGTCTCCTGAGTAATTGAGTAACAGAGCTGGCATTCTGTTGTGGTTATGTTAGCAAATAAGTTTTGAAAATTCAAATATGTTAATCACTTTGGTCTTTAAAAGCATGTTACTTTAGTGAGTACAGGTATATGATCATGGTCATAAAAAACTCTCAGATTATTCTAGTCATCTTGTTAATGTAGTAATAATATGTAATAGTCAATTAGCAGTTAATCAGACCACGTACTAAATTTTATTAATCCATGATAATCTGTGTCATAAGTCTGTCTTTGGTAGAAATTCTGACAAATTACAACATTCAATTCTGGACTGGCTGCATGCTCCTTAAAGGATCCTATGTATTTCTTTCTGAATAAGGAATGTACAGTTGAATATTTGATCATTTCATTCATTTATTTGACACCACTTAAAGTGAAATCCCTGTATTGCCTCATAGGTTCTTTGATTTGAGAGTTTAGTGCATAAACAAAACAAAGTAAAAGTACTTGGACAATTTTGTGTGTCAAAATACATGCACAGACTCAGAGTCAGTATGTTTCTTCTTTGTTTTTCACTATTCTTTTGACTTGTCTGTAGCTTATTAAATTGTTTGTAGAATCTTTTTTGGAAACACAGTTCATACATTCAAAGTTCCAATTTAGACCTTACTTTATAAAATTCAAATTTTTCCCAAAGAAGTGTCCTTTTAACAAAATAGTCAATTTTCTGGGACATAATATCACCAGATTTTCCCTATTTCCATGGATGGAAGTTCTAGTCACAGCATATTTTAGGTAACAGTGTTTTTGAAAACACTATATGTGGGATTTTTGTCTCTTCCACTCAAAATTACTTAAAAGAATTATTAAAATGGAAATCTGTCAACAATTTAAAATTTCAAAACCAGACATGTCTAGTTGTACAAAAAGTACTATGGAAAATATCAGATTAATTACAGTAAAATAAAGAGAAACTCAGGTTTCTAATGTGTATGAATAGGAGCTCAGTGAGTAAAAAATTTATAATTGCACAGTACTTGTATAATACTATATAATACTATATAATTTAGTTGCTACAGTTGCAAAGAGAAATATTGGAGCCTTGTTGCATTGACAGCATGTTTAGAAAGTAATACATTATCTTTCAGAAAACAACAGTATGGCAATTTGAATGACAGTTGGAAATTACCTACATGACTTAAATTGAACATACTTGCATGCAGATTCTGGATAATAACTATATAATAATTTCTACTGTTTCAGTAAATGTTATGTGCTGTGCTTTTGTGAGATTTGCTGTATTCACACAACTGATTTAACAGAGACATGAAACAGGCCCATTCTGCTGCCAAAATATGTCTCCATATACACTTGCAGGCACACACGCAGAAGCATAGAACTATATCAGAAGGAAATCTCACACAATTATCAGTGAAAAGTAATCCAAATCTATATTTTAGTTTAATTTTATAAGTGCTAATAAATTAGATTACTGTTATAGGTATTCATTTAAAATGGGAAAAGGTAGCCCAAACTGAATGGCAAGTTGAACATGAGCCAGCAGTGCCCTGGCAGCCAGGAGGGCCAAGCCTGTCCTGGGGGCATCAGGTCCAGCATCACCAGCC
>VXBQ01003842.1:15248-27650 GCA_013400175.1 Phainopepla nitens
TTTTATGTTTGAAATAAGAGCATGAAATTCAGGATTTGGCTGAGCCCTATGAAGTGCACCAATCATGTAGGTCCACGCAAGGAGTATAGGACACACAGCACCTGACCCCACGCCTCTGACTGACCAAAGCTTCCAGCAAGAACTATGGCATTTTATTCCTATCTGGTATGGCAGGTTTTGCCAGGAATGTACCGAAAAGTATCCTGTTTGCTGAACTTTACAACCTTTTGAGAATAAAGCTTGAAATTAGCTTAGAAATGAATTCAAATATAACATATATGCTGTTTATTGCTAAGTTTTTCTCTGTTTTATGGGAAAGCATTTTCAGTCCGTTGGATTTTCTACTGTAGAGATTCTTGTCTTTTAAAAATATTTAGTCACAGCTATTACCAGTGGAGTTTTCACACAAGAAGATAAAATTAAAATTGTGATAAATATTACACACCCATATATATGCCGTGTATATACATAAATGTATAAATAGACATGCATATATATCTCTGTGTGTATATATACATAAATATATAAAAACACGTACATGTGAATGTATAGTTATATATGTATTTTTTAAAGTTGAGCCATTTGATTTTGTTGGAGGCAACAGTCCTGCTTAGAGTGCTCTTATCATCAATAGCATTGTGGTATGAAGCAACACATTGTGAACACTAAATAAAAGTGCAAATTCCTTTCTGTCTAATCTCCTTCCAGGAAGGGTTCTCCTTCCCCTTCTCACAGGGGGTCACAGTCACATTGCAGTATCTGAAATGGGTCCCCGTATACTAGAAATTATCATAATCTAGGCCTAAATCTAATGTCTTCACCCATAGCCTAAGTAATTAAATTATGGTAGTGGTATTGGTTAGATGAAATCATCAGATGCCATTAGTCTCTCAGTTTTACCCAAACTGAATTCTGTGAAGTGTTTGAAGAGGGTGATACCTTGGTTGTTTGAGGATTGAGGCCAATGTCTGTTACATATTACTTCCTCACAAGAAGTGATGTATTGAATCACTATTGTCCTAATAGCTTTTATTGCCTTTCAATCTCTTTTAACTATTCCAATCCAAAGCCAAAAATAAATGTTACTGAAATTTTCCAACTTAAGAGTTATTTGGATTTACATCATGCTGTTAAGGCAATGGAATTCTCTATTATATGCAGTTTTTCCAAGATCCATAAATCCTATTAAATAGTATTAGCAATTATGGTATTTTTGCAGTTAATTTGCTTGCCATTCTCTTTTGCATTGTAAAAACATGATGGCATGTAAAGACTGTCTTCCCTTCAGCAACTGTTGAATGTGCTTGAAATACATACAAGAAAACCATTATGAATAATGTTATATGAAGGTAAAGCTGCATGAACAGGATGATTAATATATTGTTCAAGAGTTTGCATGCTTGGAGGCATAGCTCCCCAAGGAAAAAAAGTTTGCCTTGAAATAATGTCATTTGTTTTTAGGCTATTTGATCATTCCATGGAAGGATTCAAAAACTGGGAGTTTATGACTACTCACTGCTGGAGTGAAAAAGCAGCAGGTGATTGGATCTTGGAAATCTGTGACACTCCATCTCAGCTGAGAAATTTCAAGACTCCAGGTAGGACTCTAACATTTATCTGGGCTGTGAGAATTCTGAAAAGTGCTTGCTGTTTTCCACCTTTTATTTATAGTTGGAACATCTCACTGTTTTTAGTGTGAAGCCATATCTGGAAAGAGTATTATTCTAAATTCAAGTTATGAATGCACTCTTCATTTTTATGTTACCGTTATTTACCTTTTGAGATGCATGGTTCACTTTTATTCTGAACTTATTTCTGTGGTTTTTTTAGATTATTTTCTCTCAAAAAAATTTAACATACTGATTAACCTCACTCAATCACTGTTGATATAATTGAATTAAAATTTTAATTCTTTATTTCTACTCTACTTTAGCTGTGTCATGTTCTGATAGCCAGTCTCAACTTTCAAAAAAAGGTTCTTTGTCCAGCCATCAAATCTATTGTCTTATTGCCTAACTCACTAGTCTACATAATCTGATTTTTTAGGTTAAAAATCTTAAAAGGTTTAAAACTTATCCTAGTTTTTTAGAATAGTAAACCAGCAATAATAAGCCAAAATTTGAAAAGCTTTTACACAATATGTGATTGATAAGTCCTTAAGGAAGACCCAGATAAAGCATGATTTTTTAAATTTTTGAGCAGAAAATGTATTCTAGACTCTGGTAACTTTTTACGCCATGGCCAGAGTTATTTTAATGTTAGCTGTATAGTCACGTGGTTAACTTTAAGCACAGCATTTTGAAGTTCTTGATTATCTTCCCCTAGAGCTCTGAAAGGAAACACCAACATTGCCAATATTTTAAATTTCACTTTATCACCACTGATCACTTCTCACCATAGCTTTCCAGTCATGAAAGATTCTTAACCAAACGATGTTAAATGCATCACTAAGCGAAAAGCAAAGTTTCCAGTACATTAAAAAGAGGTACTCACTAAATGTGTTTTGAAAAGCAGCCATAGAGTATAAGCAAAACTGGTCAGGGGTTCAGGAAGAGGTTTTGTGTTTGGGTTTTTTTTTTATTTTCAGTGCTTTAGAATTTGATCGATGGGAGGTATTAAGCAACAAATAAGTAATTTAATTTTAGTCAGATTACTGAAAAGAGACAAAAATCAAGTATTTTCAATTTCATTTTACACTTCTTATTCCTGCCACATCCAGGAACATGTCTGGTGCAAAGGACAAGTTAGGGTAGCTCTTCACCTTTGTGTGTGCTGGAACCCATTGGTTCATCCAACAGGCATGAAGGACAACCACAGAGCAACACATTTCAGCTATTTCCTTCTTCCCTGACACACACCATGCATTAAAAAAGAGGTAGCATGGAGCTATTTTGCAGACTTTCAATCTGGGCAATCCTCCAGCTCTATTGTACAGGCCTTTTACATCACCAGGATGGTCTCAAAGTGGCCTCCTACATTTCCAGGTTTACACTTCCAGGCCTGTTCCTGCACACTCCTGGACACTACAAGTATATATATAGTTGTATAGGTTTATTGATTTCAATACTGTCTCAATGCTACTGTAGCTAATCTAATGGAACTGATTTCCTTTCTTCCATCAGAACTAAGGCTAAAGATGCAACTCTGCAATAAAAGGCACAGTAAGGTTAGGGGATTGGGAGAAAGTAGGTCTGCAAAACTAAGGGGTGTGGAGGAAGCTGATCTACTGAAAGAATCCTGCTGGAGAGCTTATCCTCTACTCTGTTTTAACCACAATGTGAAACACTGCTTGATACTAGTCTGGTTTTTATGTGCATTTGGTTTTCAGAAGACGCAGTGTGGTTGTGAATTTGGATCCTGATTCATTGTATACTGTCTAGTAATGTATCCCCCATCTTTCTAGAGCAGTGGTTGCCCTCTGATGAAAGCTGTCCAGTAACTCTTCTGTTCAAAAAGATTTGGAAGTGCCTGCCATATGTTAGTGGTGGATAAATTCAGCTGTTTGGGCATATCGGGATTAGTCTCTGCACTGAAGAGAACATGAAGTAAACAAAAGGTGCTTAAACATAATTTATGCCTGGTGCCTCTCCAGTTCATGGTGCCTCTCCAGTTTATCACCATAGCCTGCAGTTTATCACAATGATGTCATCATCATGCCTGTTTCTTGTTTGTGTTCTGTGCATGTGTTTGCTCAGCTCTTGAAAGGTCTTATAATTAAGAGTTGCCATTTTTCTGTAATCAAATCAAAAAGAAAGATCCAATGTGTCATCATATCCCTGCATTGGCAAGGTAATGCCACATCTGCCACCTGAAAAGAAATGGAGATTCCAGTTCATAAAAGTAGTGCATGTGATTTCTACATTTAATTCTGTAGAGTTTATGGAGGTGGATATACGTTTGCTCTGAAACATTGTGATATACCCTTTCTTCTATAGATAGAGCATGACACCTTTGTTAAACATCCTAAATACAAGCAGGGAAAGGATTATTCTAGCCAGACTAAATGACAGAATCAGCCAAAAGTGGGGAAAGAAAGATTTAAATGTGCATACTTTGTTTATGCATTATAAAAGTGTGTGTGTATGTATATATACTTAGTTATTGAAATATTTTCATTGCGCAAATTAAACCCACCTTGAGGCAGTCATTTATTTGCTGGCAAGTCACATGAATTTTTCTCCTCTTTATTTACTGAGCTGTTCTTAAAAGGCAGCTAATCTCTTGAGAGACCCTACATTATTCCCCTTGCTTCTCTTTTGCATTATTTATGCATTCAGAGTGACAATCCTTCCTGCAGTGATGTTAGTACAAGATCTTCTGCATGTGTAAAATCCAAACACAATATGCCATGCCTTAGGAGCATCTTTACCTATGGTTATTTTTAGTAGGTTCTTGCAAATACTTTTACCAGTGTTCTGGGAAAAATAGAAAAATTTGGGAAGTTGAATGAGTTTTGGTTCATAATAAATGAAGATAGAAACATCTGAATAACTCAGCAAAACACACTTTTTTTGAGTTGCATCCAATGTATTATGGTTTGTATGCTGTGGAAATGGTTTAAAACACAAAAAAAAGGCAGAGACTGGATATAAAGAAGCTGTGTCTTTGAAAGGGCTGTAGAGATGACTGCATATATGGTTAAAAATTTTCACCCTGTATGACTTCTTTTCTAAAAAGAAAAGTGCCATTAAGGACATGGTTGGATTAGACTAAGGAACATCGAGATGTAACTTGATTCCCATATGTCTTTAGAGGAAGAAAATACATGACTTGGGTCTTTTTAATCCAATGGGTCTTTAGGAGTTACATGTTTGTGGATAGGAAATTGAAAATTGAAAACAAGATGTATCCAGTTTTACAGCCAAGGTAATTAGCCAGTAGTTTGGCAGCAGGTGTTGTGGATTCCTCAGCAGTTAATTTTTTAATTCAAGATCAAATGTGTCTTTAAAGAAAGTAGTAATTCAGATGTGAAAAGTTGGAAGCTACTGTATGACACAACTGCCAATGATATAGTCTCTGGTTTGTAGTTTCTACTCAAAAACTGAGTATAGAGCAGAGAAGGTTTCATATGAAGTGTATAAATTTCTTAATCAGAAAGATTAAGTTGGTTTGGCAAGAGACATAGAGATAACAGAGATTCCCATCTTCAGGCCTAGTATAAACTATTTAAAATAATTTATTTATGATCTGTCAGGTAGTGTATTTGCTTATTGTTGCTTACTGCTAGAAGTATACATGTACAAGTAGAGAGAGACTTATCTTTGTCATATTAGTGGAGGCTACCAGATGACATTGGGGGAAATACAGAAAATCACTTGTAAAGGTCAAATTAATTTGATTGTACAGATTGAAAAAGTCCAAGTGAACAATATTTCAAGTTATTGAGTATCATTAAAATGAAAGAACAAGATTGCTTGAATTTAATTTTACATGAAGTATACAACATTATTTTCTTGAGAAGCATCATACCTGGATTACATTTCTCATTAAATAATAGCTCACCTTGCAAAGAGTTTTAACCACAGAACAGCCTCCAAAACAGGATCATTCAAATTCTCCCTGCTTCTCTGATTTTCTTTGTTTTAATGAAAAATTTGACACTTACAACTAGCTTTTCCAGCACAGATTAACATAACCAAGATGATGGGCTGATAGCAAAGTTAGGTTGCACGTTTTCAAGCAGGGATGTGGTTTTTATGTGTCTTTACTGTAGGCATAATTTCAGGCCTGAGTGCTTTTGCTCTTTTTCCAAATTTATTCACCTGATACTACAGAGAGAAAGGTGGGGACTGAAAGTTCATCCTTTATGTTCTGACAGCATGAACTGATCAGTTGGTACATCTTTATCTTTTTATTCTTCCCCCAAAAAACTTACCAGAAAATCAGATAATGCTTCAGGTGGCCAGACAATTTTCTGTCTTCACTCAAATATTAAGAGGATAAAATATTAGCAATGATTGCAGGCAGTACAGTGATATATCTGCCAAATAACTGGCACAAATAAATTAGAAATGGTGCTTGTTTGATGGGGACACTGATGTTCTTCCATGGAAATTTTAAGAGAGGGTTCTTGTTCATAAAGTTGTGTCCTAAAAGTTAATAAAAGGTATTCTTGTGTAATCCCTTTCTTAAGTCAGAATTCTGAATACAGCTACTTAGCTAAAAGATCTCAAATAGTAATCACTGGACAATTAATGGTGTTCTGAGGGGAAAGTGAAATCCAGAACACAACCACCTTACACAGTACCATATACAAATTCCAAATAATTGTATGCCCAGATGTTTTGTTTATTGTTTATATTGAGTTCAGCCCATGAACTAGACCTACTAGGGTTTGAAATGCAATGAAAATACAGTGTATCTGATTAAAGAAAATATGCTTTTTCAGCTTATAGTAAAACAACAATTGCACTTGCTTGAAAAGCAGTATCTTCCATACCTACTCATAACAACATGCTTAAAAGTGACATACTTTTGTAAGACACAGAGAAGAGAAGTAGTTCTAAAAACTGTTTTATAATACTTAACTTCCAGGTAAATTGAAAGAGTGGTCCTTAGTACTGTATGGAACATCCATTCAGCCTTACTCACCAAGAAATGATTTTTCCAAAGTGGAAAGAGTGCGCTCTAGTGCAGTTGAAGACCCTACAGAAGATTATACAACAGATGACTATTCAGGTGTGTATGTTCATTTACTCTGTTTGTGTGTTTACTGAACCCTTAACAGCTTTAAGGATGACCTGAGAATCTACATATATAAAATGTTTGGTGAATTGGATTCTTCACCGAAGATGCGAAGTATTTGTTTCGTAATTGAAAGTTAGGTGTTTGAGTTCGCATGCAAAGAGTTATGTATTTTTAAGCTACTCTTAACATGCTATGAAGAATGCACTGTTTTGCATGTAAGTATATAAAGCTATATCGCTTACACACGTGCGCGTATCTATATGAGAAGAACATTATCTTCTACATCTATGTTGTTTCTCACTGATCCCTAGAGAAGCTTTTCAACCTTGTCATTAGACTTTAGTAGAGTCAGATTTTTAGCCCTGCAAAGTAAGTCAAGTTGGCAGTTTCTTAATGTAATCCACCACTAGCAGTATCTTGTGATAAATCTGAAGTTTATCTCTGGCCAATGAAAAGGAGGACAAAGTTCAATTTAGTGTTTTCTGTTATGCCATTCTCCTTTCATCGCATGTCAGTTGCACAGTCTCTATTTCAGATGGACAGCTGCGGAACTCCTTGTTTTGGTAGGTAATGAAACACTACTATCTCTACTGTAAAGGTCACTAACTTCTTAAGTTTTTATATGAAGCAAACTCAACACATTTAATTCAGGAGAGAGCAGTGATCCTGTAAGTTGCAACTTCACCCATAGTCATTGTTCACCTGCAGAAAGGCAAGACTTGATGGTTCTCTCCTCCCATAGCCAGAAGGATCTATTTGAAAACTGTAAGAACAAAATCATAGAATATCTTAAGATCCACGAGCATTATCAAGCCTAACACAAGTGCAGGTGAGGTGGAAGACTTGCGAATCAGCAAGTACTAGCTGAGGTTTTTGTAGCATGTAGCAGCACAGAGCATCAGGGTCCTGGTGTCTGGTTCATTGGGCCTTGGTAGCCACTTGGACCAGTTGATACCCACTTGGGAGCCAGATCATGATACTCCTCATTTATGTTGTCCTCGTTTTAAAAAGTTATTTTGCTATTTGTTCCTAATTATGAATTACAGAAGTCTTTACACATTTCCAAACAAAACAGGGATGCCATACTTGTTAAAAAAAGCTTGCCTTTTTTTCCGAATTTCTGAATTCAGATCAAGTAGATATTCAGGAAACCTCCCTGTCCAACCATCCAGGAGCCACTCTGGCAGTCATACTCTCAACACCTGAGCTAGGACCAAGGCCCCTTCACAGCTACACACCCCACACTCACATAATCAGACCAGGTTTCCTCACTAGCTTGATGCTAGTTTTCCCATAGAAGAATCTCAGACTTCCCAGTCCTTTGAATAACTTATCTTTGTGCAATAACTAAATCTGAAAAAAATAGCTTAAGCTGAGTGCCTCTGAGGAGGGACCCTGAACAAGGGAAACCTCGGGCTTTTATGCTCTTACAGTGGAAGCACATGAAAATCTCAGGGTCTTTTGCTCTTGCTGTGTCCCTGCGTGTCCGGTCACTGATGACGTAGGTCCCCTTGTCATTTTTTATGCAAAGGGTCTGCACAGCCTCTTGCTTGGAGCTTCTGCCACCCAGAGCTCAATCTTGAGCTTACAGTGCAGATGGCAAACCAAGCTACCTGTGCTAGGTGTAGTCCTCAACACAGGGAAACAGAGTAATTACATTCTGCAATAAAATACTGTGGTTTAAGGTGTCCCTGAAGTGAGAAGTTTTAATCCCTTTGACCTTCTGTATTCTGTTTTTATTACAGGTCCCTGCAATGCAGAATGCAGTAAAGTAGGGTGTGATGGTCCAGGACCAGATCATTGTACTGACTGTCTGCACTATTACTACAAATCTAAAAACAACACCAGGTAAGAGAAAGAGAAATAAACTTTACTTCATTGAATTCTTAGTGTATATCTTAACTTTCTTTCGTCTTCTCTTCATTGCAGTCATGGATAATTCATTTTCCCCTGATTTTGAAAAATTTTCTTTGGAGTTAAAAAACCCCAAGCTCTAGCTAATCAGAATTTAAAATACAGCTTTGAAAAACCCTTCTCTGAATATATACCCACCTTTTTTTTTTCCATAAGAAGCTTTCTCTGTTTATATATGTATTTATAGACTCTCATAGCTACCACAGCTGATGTGATTAAGTGAATAAGATAGGAAGAACTGTAGATGGTCAAAAATTATACTGTAGACTGTCTGACAACACATTTGCTAGTGAGATAGCATATGTAGGAATAAATGCAGGAGAGTCAGCTTGATGTAGTGCTTTGAAGGGTTATATCTTAGTAATCACATCATCATTAGAAAAGCAACAATGCTAAGAAACACTTCTGCTTTGCAGTCATGGTCCAGGAATGTGGTGGCAGGTTATTTCATTAACAATTCTACCTTCTCTTCCCTGCTGTCTGCAGGATCTGTGTTTCGACCTGCCCACCTGGTCACTACAATGCAGACAAGAAACGATGTAAAAAATGCTCACCCAATTGTGAAACCTGTTTTGGAGGCCATAATGACCAGTGCATGACCTGTAAATCTGGCTACTACCTGAATGAAGTAACCAATAGCTGTATTACCAACTGCCCTGATGGGTTTTACCTGGATAAGAGTTAGTATTTCTTGTTGGTTTTGTATTGCGGGCTACAGAGTTTGATCTGGGGAGGTTGCTGTAATGCTTATGAGCAGGAAAAGTGTATGTTGATCTCTTATTCTATTCCTTTTATTAAATTGTTGCCAAATGTGATCAAGAATGTCCTGAATAAATTTGCTTTTATTTTAAAAACCATACTTATTTCAGGATGTCTTTTCAGCTGGGGGTACCTGGGAGTAACAGTAGCAGAGCCAGGGCAGTTCAAGAGCCAGTCAGCCAGTCAGCTGAAGGACAGAAAAGGTTATCACTACTTGGGAAAAGGACAGACAGCACCCATTCTGACCATGATTCCCAATTCAGCCAGATTATATGGCACAGAAGTGAGACCTGAGATGCTGGCCACAGGCAGTGAACCAGAGCTCTATGAAAAACAGGCTCTTCAGATGTAACATGGTTGAAAATAATGTTTTTTACAGACCTAAGCATCTCCAGAGTGATGTGACTGCCCAAGAGCAGTAATCCTCAACCATGATAGGTACCTACCTTCAGCTTCCTCCTGTGATTGCCAAGTAGACTGTCCATGTTTAATTTCCAGCTTTGGCTAACAAAAATACTTAGACATATATTCAAACATGCCTAAAACTACTGTGACTTTTGTTATCTTTAGACACTCCTTAGAAGATAAGTATGTTCTCAGGAGCTTTGTTCATCTAGGTACCTAACTGTCTGCTTTCTCCAGCATGAAGCTGTGTGTTTGTTTTCAAGAATTAGTAAAAACAGATCCTACCTTAATACTTCCATTTTCACTACATGAGAGCTACAGGAAAAAGAACCCTTCTCCGTACACATTAAGATGGATGTATGAAAATTTAGGATTAAATGGGGAAATTCAATTTTTCTTCTCGGACAGGTGTCACTGCATGTCAAAAGACAGCAGGGCTGAAGAGAGAGAGACATTTCTTAAAGAAGGGATACCTAGAGATAAAAAGATGGTTGTTAAGTAATTTATGTATTTACTTTGTTAAGATCAGATCTCTTTATGGAGGTGCGTCTTTTAGCACCAAATCAGGAACACAGGACAGACTGCTTGCATGGGAAGGGTAAGATTGCAGGACAGTCTCCAGAACACATGGCAATCATTATTGCATATCGCTGCTATATAAAAAGGTGACTTAAGTTTATATTATAAGTAGTGAATGTAAATTTTAAGTGTTTATGAAAATTTTTTAGTGGCCTCAAAATATATTTTTCTCAGGGTGCAACTATAACTTGAAAAGTATGGAAATATTGTAAACCATTTGATATTTGATGGAAAAAACTAATGAAAGGCAGAATTTTGCTCTTTTAGTCTAGCTTGGTTTTGATGTCAAACTAGAAAGTAGTAAGTCATGCAAGAATATATTTACACAATTTTATCAAACAAAACTGACCAAGGTTTTCTGGGCTATTTTCTTTTTTTCTCTTGTAGATAAGATTGTTTGTCGAAAATGTAGTGAAAACTGCAAGACCTGTGTTGAATTCCAAATCTGCACAGAATGCAGACATGGCCTAAGGTAAGGAAATTATGTATGTCTCTAAACATAGTATCTGAAGAGGTAAACAAGGCTGTAGATATACTAGAAAGAACATCAGATAGCTATTTAACCTTGCATGGCCCTCATTTCATCTGTTCCAATACCGTTTAGTCTGTAATAGTGATCCTCTGTGCTAATTCGGCTGACAACAGATTTTTAGAAGGCCTTTCATTTCAGGTAAAAGCCACTGTCATTTGGAAAACTGGCTTCTTCAATTTTTGACCTACAGTATGTCAGTCAGGGATTGTTTTAGAAGTAGAGATAATGAATCTTATTAATCTAATTCATTCATGTGGTAGTTAGAAATGATTTTCTTATTTTTATTGTATTTCTTCATATATCCAGTCATTCACTTCAAGTACCTTCACTTCACGTCAAGTACCTTGAGGCTCAATTCTATTACAGTACAGTGATCGTATATTTTAAACAGCAGGGGATATTTTTTCCCTTCAGAAGGGAACTTGATTATTCTTGAAAATGATAGGCAAAACATACAAAGCAGCAGTACACATTTCAAGCTCCTTCATAAAGAATGACCTTTTGATCCAAGTAGCAAAGGTCAAAACTTTTAAAATATTCATGACAGACTATGCTGGCATAGTGCCACAAAAAATATGAAGTCAGTAATCTGTATCTGTATTCATGTTCCATTAAAGTGGATTTTCATCTCTTAGTAAAAGCTGAATGTTTGCTTCTGAAACATCAATAGATGGATTCCTTTATTGAAATTGAAATATTAAAAAAAAATTAAAACCTAACCTTCATGTTTTCTTGGGCAATGTTATCTAATGGAGAGTCATTTTGGGTAACATTTTTTTAAAATGTGTGGGTATATCAGATAAATGGAGCCTTTCAGGACATGCATTTCATATTCCATAGTTGTTCCATGCATTTTCTTGGCAGAGGTATCGATGAGCGTGGCCTTCCTTGAGTGGATTTTGAGAGACCTGGGTTCCAGATCTGCTCCATTACTGGCACATTAAATAAACTTGTGCAAATTATTTTCCCATTTGTAAAAACATGATAATGCTATGTGCATTGTAAAGCTCTTTGAGGTGTGTCACTGAGGAAAAACAAGAGAAAAGCAAGGGTTGTGAAGCTTTGTTGATTTCCTAAACTGGGACTGAATACACTCTTGAAAATTTTCAATGGTGCTGAACTTACCTGGCTCTTGCTGGATCCAATCTATAAATACGTGGTTAACACTCAGAGTGGGAAGCCCCAGAGCTGATGAGCATTTTTAGAGAAAGTGTTAAACTGAATGAATCCTGAGGTTCCACAGAAGATAGTAAATATGGCAGAGAAGTCCTAGTTTGAAAAAAATAATTTCAAACAAAACCCAGACCCCAACAAACTGCTATAGGCACCATATAACATGAAAGCAATAAACAGCTACTTCAAGGAATACTTGAAAATGTGACTCTTTATGCTATTTCTTTTCCTCTGTTACTCACATTTTTGTGCTCTCTCAAAAGTGCCTGCAGGCAGAATACCTCCATCTGTAATCTCAACAAATTTCACAAGCCACACAGAACAGGCATTCAGTTAACAAGTCCCTTAGCATT
>VXBQ01003842.1:27712-40275 GCA_013400175.1 Phainopepla nitens
CTTAAGGCTGACCCTGTGCCAAATTCCTCTTGGATAATTGCATTTTACATGCCTGAATTTTTAGTGCTGCTTGTCATTGTTATTTTTTTTGTCTGTCCCCTATTACTTGGTGGTATTTACAAAGAGTTTGTAAACAGCTTCTTTACTTCACCATGGGCAAAACTGCTTTGCATTCCCTCTTTAAGTCATTGGTGTCTCTAAATTTATGAAACATGACCACTGAAGGAAGCTGATGAATCATAATATATGAGTTATTTTTTGATTAAAAGAGAACTACTGGATTGTGCATTATCTTGTTTTCCCTTGTTGTCATTATCTGCCCTGTGCTTTTTTCCCTTTTCACAATAGTTTGCATGGCACGAGATGTGCTATCCGCTGTGAAGAAGGAAAATACCATAATGGCAGAGAATGTGAACCGTGCCACCGGTCCTGTGCAGCGTGTGCAGGTACCCCACTGACATTTGTCTGCAAAATTTTCATTCCTGCATGATTTTACCTCTGATTTTATTCCATTATGTCACAGTTACACTATAACATGATTGTTTCCATGTGAATCCTTCATTCTCTTAGTAGCTTTTAATTACATTTTAAATACGGCAAACTTCTTTCAGCTAGCATAGAAATCTAGGTTTTTAATTGAAAGAGTTCATATATTCCTTTTCTTTCCTTTTTTTTCTTCTTTTCCTTTTTTTTTTCTTTTTTTCCTTTTTTAATTTTAGTAGAACTTACTATGATTTCCAGTAATGTCTTCATTTTCTTCCAGGGATGGAATATGACTGGTAGGTTTTTTGGGAGCTTTAGAACTGTGGTCATTTATTTCAGAAAAAGATACACTGAAATTATGTAATTGTTTATTTTAACAATGTACCTACGATCTAACAATTTCTCTTTGGACTAAGGTGCTGGAATAGATGCCTGTATAAACTGCACACAGGGTTACTTTATGGAAGATGGAAGATGTGTGCAGTCCTGCAGTAGTGGTTATTACCTTGATCACTCCACTGAAAGCGGATACAAAAGCTGCAAAAGGTATGATCAGCGGCAGTATATTATCTATCACTGTGTTGGAAATGATCATACTTATTAGAAAATAAAACACCGTTGACTTAAAAGCAAACAAAAAATAATGCTAAGTAAATGAAGGAAAATATATTACTATTGTTGTTGTTGTTGTTGTTGTTATTATTATAATATTTATATTCATACAGGTCCTATAAAAGTATTTTTTCTGGTATGTGTGTGACCTTCACTTTAAAACAGCCTGTAGTAAGAGTGTAAGTAGATTTGCATAGAAGCATAAAATTTACAAATCTGACAGAGGATCTGCCTTTCTTAACCGCAAACAAAAATAATCAAACTACAGATCTTTTCATTGCAAATTAATTACTGTTTATAAAGACCATTTCAGTTCTTCCACTGCGTATTCACAAATATAGCACAGATGCATTCTAAACTATTGTCTGGAATAGCTTACCTGACAGAAGTTTACAAATGGCTGGTTAAATCTTGAACAAAGTCGTGCTGTGCAATGAAGGAACATTTTTTCTATTCCATGCTTTGTTAAACAAATATCATTTGTTGCCATTTGGAATCATTTATTATGGACTCATATCTAAGTTCAGAACAAGAAGGGAATCACTGCGTGTTTCAGTGTATTCCACATAAAGAGACAATCAATATGTAATGAAAAGATGATGGAGCGAGATGGGTGATGAAGGGACTGGGCATCACTTCAGTCACTTCTATCCTGTAGATTTAGTTTGTGCCCTTCTGGCACATGTATGCACCATCAGCTTGATACTTTTGCTGATTATTTATGCATAGTTCAAATGTACTAAAGTAATGCGGCTGTGTAGCAAAAACTCTGGAATGGAAATTTGTTGATGGAAAGAAGCAGGAGTTGCAGGCATAGTCAGTTATCTGTTATCACAATCAGTAGTAGTGATATTATAGTATCTTGTACCCCTAGAAAGAACAAACTAGTCCTTTGCAATACAAAAGAGGTCTCCTAGGAAGTCTTGTATTTGGTAAGGCTGAAGACGAACTGCTGCCATTGTCTTTCAGATGTGATGCCAGCTGTTTGGATTGCAGTGGCCAAGGAGACAGAAACTGTACAAGCTGTCCAAATGGCTATAACCTCGACACTGGTGTCTGTGTCATTGGAACAGTATGCAAGGATGGTGAGTGCAAGCCTCTGAAAAAATCCATTTTATCACTGCCAGCTTCTTCTTTTGCATGTATTGGGTTAGTCTGGGCCGCTTTTCTTCTTAAAAAGGGTCTACATTACTTTTTAAATATTTCAGGTGTAAGAAAAGGAGAAATTTATATTTGCATGTGTTAGCAAGACTAGTCACATCCGCTTTACCTGAATTTTCCTAAAATAATTTTTCCCTTTGCCAACAACCTACTTTTCCTTCCTTAGCATTTGTTCAAAAGCCGTTGCTTTCAACAGATTTTTATATGAGGACCCTAGAGTACTATTAATAGAATTATACTTATCTATCTCACCACTTTAAACTGTGAAAATGCTGGTAAGTAAAAATGATTTAAAGAACCTGCAGGATTGCTTTATTTGTGTGGAAGAGTAGTGAGAAAAAAGGGAATCTGAAATAGAGAACATGGACTTTAGGGTGGAGGTTTGAACCTCCTCCAAATTCTCTGTGGCAACCAAGATAGCCTTCTTATTGCATATGATTGGCTTAATTATTCACTAATATTAATTCCTTTTAAATATCACAATTACAGAGACACTTAGATAACACTGTGCTTCCCTAAAAATGTTACTGTGTGAATTGCTTGTAAACAGAGCCCAACAAATGCAATCCAACAGGAAAATCATACCAGAACAAAGTCTGGGAAGATACCTGACATCAGATATAGTAAAAGCTAACAGTGACTCTTGGGTCCAGCTTATTTCCACTGGATTTACTAAGAGTTAAAGGAGACTTAAGAAAGAAAAAAGAAAGAGCACAGGTGTGAGTCTTGTTTTTGTGAAATTTTGCGCTTTCTGTTTAAATATAGACTTCCAAACTTTGCAAAGTATCCTGTTCATTGTAAAGTTACATTGCAAATATTGGTAAACTAGTCATGAGCCATTTCATGTCTGGACACTGGAAGAGTTCTTGTCTGAAGCAAGTCCAGAATGGGATAGATATGGATAGACAAATTAGGAAATGTAATGCTAATATGGCACTGCAATTGATTTCTGCAGTGCAAACATTTGAGATACCAGTTTGGTCCTTAATACACCTGGATAAATCCATCTTCATTTGTTCACATGCAGCCTCCATCACATACACTGTGGCTCCCGAGGGTGAGGACACCCCATCTGAGTACTGTCACCCCCATTCTCCCAAACACAGCTGTCATGGTAGGGCAGCACATAGATGTGCAGCCTCCCGGCAGTTGCAATGCACCATGCTGGGTCACACCACACATGGCACATATTCTCAGCAGTCTAGGGTAACAAGGAAAGTCCAGGAGGGTTTAGGGTTTTTTTTCTGTTAATTTACAAAAGCAGAGAGAGTCTCATTTCGATGCCTTACAGTCAACTCACTTCACAGGATTTGCATTTCTGTTGAGAATGTTTTACTCTTATCTGTGGTTTGATTGTTTTATTCTTTCAATTCATAAAAATTGAGAGCAGATTCCCTTTCTGTGAATATCACTGTATTCTAATTATTCTCTTTCTAATCTTTTTTTCCTTTTCATAAATGGATACCAATCATTCCCTGTTGGACCACAAAAAATCTCTTCTTGAAAAAAAAAAAAATGCTGTTGACTGAAATTCCTTTTGATGGACGAAATTTCCTACTTGCTACCTGCTCCTGAATGGTCTCTTCAACCAAATCTGCATGTCTGACCAATTAAACCTTCTTCCAATGTACACGCCATGCTCTCCAAACCTTCAACCTCCCCTCCTTCTCTTGCTGCTACCCTCTGGAAGCCACGGAAGAGTCCTGGGCCGAGGGAGGATTCTGTATGCTGGTGAAAAAGAACAATCTCTGCCAGAGGAAAGTGCTTCAGCAATTGTGTTGCAGAACATGTAAACAAAAGGGGTGAACTGACACCTCCCAGCATCCTCCTCCTCCTGTAGACTTACAGATTAATCCATATTACTGAAAAAGAAAAAAAAAAAAAAAATGAAAAAGAAAGAAACCCACCTTTCTCCCTCTCCCCCCTCTTTGTCTGGGGAGATGGCAAACTGTTTGTTGGAACTTAAATGGAAAAACTACAACACGCCTACCTTTCATATCTGGGTGTCTAGAGCTGAGCATCCAGGATCACAGAGTCAGTATTGTGTGACCAAAGCATTTGATGCCAAAATTAACATTTAACTCTTGATTTGATTTCCTGTCAACCTTAGGATTATTCCTGTTTTTTGAAGGTTCTTTTTCTTCCCTTCTTTCCTGCTTCTTTCCACTTCAAGATGTTTAAAGAGTGTTTCAAGAATACAACACAAGTTTACATGGATTAAAACTAAACAATACAAAAAAAATTGCATTAGTCTTTTTTTGTGCTGTATGTATTGACAGGGGGAACTTGAGTTCCTGAGGGGATCAGAAACATCATTAGTGCAGGACTAAGTTCTGCCCCTTTTGTAACACTATTTTAAAAAATGGAAAGTGAACATTTCTGCACATATTTCTTTCTTACTTCCTCTGCTGTATGCTATTTTTTGTATCACATGCAGTATGTATATATGTTTGCCCAAAATGTGGTTTTGGTCATATAGATTACATTTTTAGACAGGTGGCTTATTAACAGATATGCTAGGATTTTTATTTTATTTTTTTAAATTGTCAAAGCTATTTCAAATAAACATGAGAAACCCATTGTTCCTGTAGTGGACAAATTTAGAATATACTACTTCTCTTGATTTGCATAAGTGAGAGTAATGTATATGCTCAGAAGTCAGAAAACATTGCTAACATGTAAGAAGTATTCATAAATTATTGTTGTCTTGTAATGTTCATTTATAAAGGGGATATTATCATACAGATATGTGGAACTATTTCATAGTGCCCATATGTAAATGCCAGTGTGACTATATATGACAGGATGTGTTTACAGGAGTGGATTTATAATTGTGCCAAATACACCTCCAGGAAAAATTGCATATAGGGCAATAAATCAGTGGTTCTCTTGATGCCGTGATGGGCCTAAATCTGCTTTTAACTGCTCACAATAGAAATTTCAGCAGGAATAGTCCTGCTAAAGCAAATGGAGTTACCTCACTGTAAAATGGTCCTGAGTGATGAGAGAAGTGGCCCCAGCCTTGCTCTTTTTCTACCCAGGCACATGGCTGCCAGTACAAATTTCTGTTTAATTTGTCTTCTTCAGCTTCACTCAGCATACTGTTCAAAAGACAGTCATTTCACAGAAAACAGAAAATTGAACTTCAAAGATACTGTTTACTGGGGATAATGCTTAAAACATGCAAAGTGTCTTTCTCAGTTAGCTTTCCAGGACATACAAACAGAAAATGGATTTCAGCTGTTTAAGCATGTAAATCCTGGAAAATGAAGGGGATCAAAAATGTCTGTGGATGTCAAACAAACTAATTCAAACCTTTAGAGGTAATGTCCTCTTCAGCAGAGAGCAGACAAACTATTTCAGCCTGGTTCAATATGACAGAGTGTAGTCAAGCTCCTTTGGTGCCCATTACAAATTTCCTGATAAACATTCAAATTTGTGCTAGTTTAACTACTAGTCTGTTACTGCCTCATTTCTCAGTATAGCGTGTTTAAATAGAACATAATGCTTTCAAAGTTTAAGTTAATATTATATATGTTATATATAAATATATATTCACTATTGAGATTTAATTATGTAATGGATTGTAAAGAATCTGTTTGGATACTTACAAATGTCTCTAACACTATTATAGAGAAGAAATTAATAACTTTGTTTTCTTTAAAAAAAAACTGACATTGTTATAACAAAATCCATTTTTACTGAAAAAAATACTGTACATGTGTAAAATGTTCAGTTGTTATTTGTAAAATAGGGTAGTTCTGTTGTAATTGATATTGGCCAAAATCAATGTTATTCCATATTTTATTTTTTCTATTAAATTAACCTAAATTCCTGTTCTTTTGGTCTGGAAAAACATGTTGATCCATATGTTAAACATCTTCATTGAAGAGTGTAGGTAGTTCTGTGGTATAGAGCATTTAGATCCCTGGGTGTTTAATTTTTTGCAGTCTTCTTTTAGTTGAAGTGATGGAATTTATGATTGTAGAAATACGTGGTTTACGTGGAGATCACCTCTTGTGTAGTAACAGTACGGCCATATCTGAACCCTAATGGTAACAATGTTGACTTCCTCTGATCTGTAAGAGTTTGTGATGGGTCTGATCTGTTGTGTGTTCAGGATTAAAAAAGCAAAACTTGTCACTACGTATTGGCTCAGGCAGTTAAGAAGGAAGGCTCCATCTCTGCAGCCACACAGAGAAAGGGCCGCCTGCGCAGAGTCGGTGCCTGTTCGCGTGCTCGCCCGCGGCGCAGCTCCGGTCACAGCCACAGAGTGCCCCGTGAGCAGCACCCATCTCTCCCTGCCAGACCAAAGGGGCTCCGTGCGTCCTCCTTCGTGACCCCTGCAGGGTGAGCTGCTTCGCTGGCATGAGATGATGCCCTGGTTCATTTACCACTCAGTCCCATACCCTGAGGGGAGAGCAAAATGGCACTTCATCCAAGGGGTCGTGTCTTCAGATGGCATTTTAAACACATGTGAAACCATGTGAAGAAGTTCCTGGAAAAAAAAAAAAAACCTCACCACTTTTTGGCCTTAGACATTTCGTTTGTCACTGACCTGTTTTGACCTGGTTTCAAAACAGTTAGTCATCATTCCCTCAGTTTCCTTGTCAGTCCCCAGAAGCATGTATATGTGGGAGGGCACATTCTTAGCAGTAGTTTGGTGAGACCACACCTGGGAAAAAGGTGGCCTACAATGTTGTATGAAGAACCGCTTGTTTCAGCTCCTACCTCACCTTCATCTTCCAAATGAGCAGACAAGTAAGGATAAATCTGTGTTTTAGGCTGAAAGCCAGAATTTATTCGTGTCAGCTCAGACTCTTTGATCATCTTTGTTTGTTATGCCTTAATAGCTGTTGTCAGAGACATGCAAGATTTGTAAGCAGCCCATAGCAAGTACTTGTACTTGAGGATCACTGCAGCAACAGGATTGCAATTGAAAGAAGCTAGTTTGTTCCCAGCTGCAGAGATTTTTTAGGTGATTGCTCCTCCCTCTCTGATTTGACGATGAGTAGTTTGTTGTGTTGAGTATTTGACACTGTTGATGACACACAGAAAGGATACAGACCATTTCAGAAAGATCAGAAGATACTAAATATGAACAAAATAATTTTCCCTATGTCAGGAAAGACTGTGTATGGCATCTGTTCACTGATTTCATTTTATTTGTACCACGAGTCAAAAAGCAATGACAAATTGAAGATGCCATTATAGTTAGAACATGGTATTTCCCAGTTGATATTTGTCTAGGAGAACCCTTGATTCAAAAGCAAATTGGACACACATCTAGACCTTTTCTTCACCAAAAGTCCCAAAGTTTTAAAATAAAGACAGCTATGGTCAAAAAAAACACAAAGCAGTCATACGTGCTAAAAAAAGTTTACCATGCCGCAGACCTGCATAACATCCTGCAGAAGCCAGTTGTGTGGGGGTCTCATTTTCATGTTTCCTTTTCTTCAGTGGAGTTCCAGCCTTACTCCCTTTTTAGCTGCAGCTCTTCACCTCAGCAGCACTGTAGGATCAGGTGCCATTTCAGGTCAGTGGAAATCTTGTGCTTCTGATGAGCAGCTCCTGGGACATTTGGCTTAGCCCCTGCCTACCCACACACACCTGTATCCACTGGAACTCCCTGCCTCTTCCTGCGGAGGCTTTGCAAACTTCCCCTCTGTGAAGCACACTGTTTTCTAGTAAAGATTTCCCTATGAGACCTTAGAGACCACCCCGACCTCTATTGTGATTGCAGCTTTCTAACGTCATGTCAAATTCCTTGCAACTGAATCTATTGTGTAATAGCAGGCTGCTGCTTGTGCCACATTGTCAGATCATAAGAGGTTTGACTGAGGTCTGATGAGTAAACCTATATGCAGAAGCATTAGAGCTATCTAAAGCAATTTCACCCATCACTAAATGCAAGTTATAGCTGTTGATGACCAAGTTAATTCTCTTAATATCCACCTGTTACTTTTTAATTAATATATTTAATGAACTGAATGGTTGTTAGAAGGCCTGTTATAAATTCAAGATTCCTGTAAAGACATGTAAGAAGTTGCTTGTATGAGTCAAAGCTTTTAATTTGCAGTGCAACTCACTGAAAAATAACTTGTATATGATCCATTACCATGCCTTATATTTATATTGGAAATGCCATTGTGCATTGTGTGTTGGTATAGAATGAACCAAGAAAAGTTTTGCCAGTAGACATTTTGTGCAAGATATTTTAAACAAGCATTAAAAAAGTTTTACAGCATACAAATAAAAACCCTAGTCAAGTTGTCATCAAAAGGAGAGTGATGCACAACTTGCATAACCTTTTTCAGAAAAGGGGGTTTCAATAAGTGAAAAAAAAAAAATGATTGAAAATATACGTTTGATGAGCAGTTTATTTACTAGGGTAAAAAACATTCCTGTTTAACATAATTTTAATTACAAGTCCTACTTAAACTTATTTGTGAAATTTCTATTTTTTATTGAATAGACAATTATCTGATTATTTATTACCACCTGTCATGATGCTCTGTTGGGGCTTAAATCCTCTTCATTATTAAAGATTTGTGAGTGTAGTGTCCCTAAGAACAAACTGAAGAGGCTCTGAACCTTAGTGTAGCATCCAACCAGTGGAAGTGCAACCAGCACCCACATTTCCATCACTGCGTCCACACCAATGAGCAAAGAGGATTTAGACCTATCAAAGGCCTTGGACATTCTGTGATTTCTCAGAGCGCAGTAGCATGAAGTCTTACTAAGAAAATTGTTCTGAAATCCTCAGGATAAAGCCAGAGAGCCTGCAATAATGTTCACCTGCTGTGCTAGTGTACCAGAAAACACCACAGAGTTAATGTTTAGTACCTGAGCTAAGCTTGAAATTATCCTGACGTACTTCCTTTGTGGATTAAACAGCAGTGTTTACGCATGAAAACAGAGACAATTTTCACTTCTAGAATGGAAATTGTAGTCAAAGGAAAACATATTATGAGGAGAAAGCTCTTGAGTATTTTTGAAAAATAATTCCAGTAAGCAACAAATGCAGACTCTTTGTGCTGCACCAAAGGCTTGTCTTTGTCGGGTTTTGGCAGCAAATACATGAGCAGGTCATGTATTTGCTGCCAAAGATGACCAGGGAAGCTTAGAAGAATGACCCTTGTACAATCATCAATGGGTTTTTCTAAGTGTTTGGGGGACAGATTTGTTGAAGGTCTTCTGGGAAACCAGCAAAAACCACTCAGCAAAAACCACTCAGCCCTCAGAAAACACAGTAGAGAGCAATGAGATGATTAAGTACCCATTTTTCCAATCAGCCTGGTGATGAGAAGCCAGAACACTGAAAAGCAGTGAGTACTTCTTTACCCAAGGAGAATTAATGGCTCTATCATGCAAATTCAACAGTAACACTGAATGTTTACTGGAGCATGACTAATGTGATTTAATTATAATTCAGATAATACTGCATAACTTTTCCATTTACAATTGTCCTTGGCCTGCCCAGTGCCCTCCTCCTGATGCCTGCAGATGTTCTTTGAGATGTGCGTTGCAAGGAAAGTCTAGCTTCTGATTGCCAGTCCCCACAGATCAGGTTGCTGTCAGCTATCATGCTCACGACTATGCTCATGAACCATTCTGTGCAATGCCACTGGATAAAAATACAAAAACAACTCAAATATTCATTCCCAAATAAAGTAACCTCTTTTCTTACTACAAGAGCAAGGCCATACCAAAATGAAGTTGTGTAAATGTTAGTCTTGCTGTGTCTGCCTTTAGCACAGCCTCTCTGAACACTTTCAGGGCGGAAAGGAGGGTTCAAAATTAGTTCCCACTGCTAAATAGATGTCACAAATCCATGACAGCTATATCTGAATTAGAAGAGCTGTATCATCAACATGAAATATGTGATTGTTAAAGAGAATGTAATCTGTAATCATAAAAAAAAAAAAATATCCAGAGGTGCTTGTAGCAGAGAGCAGGAACCAGGAAAAGTTTCAAGCAGGGGAAGATCACCAGTTAAAGTGTATTGAGCAGGCTGAATACTTGCAGATGGGAATAAAATTTAGACTTCTATACCACTCATTAAAAGATTTAATTTGATCTGCTCCTTACATCCAAGGACGTACTGGTATCTTTATAGAAGGTTTCTTTTCGTGCTTTAATATGTCTTCACCTCTGCAAATTAAACAGAAATTGCATTTGATTAATAGTACAAATCTATGTTGTTACATCTTGGGACAATAGTTGGCCTGCTAAAATCTGCCCAGTTATCAGCAGATCTCTGTTCATATCCTGATTAAGTTGAAGATGTCCAGTATGAACAGCCTGTGCAGGAGTTTCTTAGCTTAAGATGGATGACATCACTGAAATACTGCCCCAAAACATCCAGCTCTTCCCACTTCAGGTTTATGTTTATTCAAATCAGACCACAGAAATCCTGCAGTGGTCAGGGAAGGCTGCACGTGTACAAAGTACCTACTCCTTGCTTTATAACCCAGGAGAGAGACACACTGTTGTTACCTTGGTTGCCTCTGATGTGTGTTTTCCTCTAGCACTGAAAGATTCTATCTTTAATGTACTCCATGTGCTAATAGCATCAGTTTTACCCAAAGCATACTACATTTGTTTTTTGTATTTCACAAGCAACTACCTAGCTTTCCAAAGCAGTTCTATCAGCACTGTGCGATAATTTTCAGTCAGGTTCAGGTGCTTCTGTTCCGCTGCCCTTTAGAAGATTCTCAGCTACTGATATATATGAAGAAGTTTGGAAACATAAAAAGGAAAATTTCCAGTTGGAAAGCTCAAGAAATGGAGTGGCTGAACATATTTTTTTTTTCCATTGTGAGTCTAAAATTTTGAGAGTGCTGTAGTGTTTCTCCCTCCTTCAACAAGTGAGAAGGGTACAAACCAAAGCTTTATTGATATAGATCCACAGAGATTGATCCATTTCTGTTCCCCCTTTCTTGTGGGGCTGCCAAATTTCAGGCTAAAGGTGAGCAGCAGAACACCTTTCCAGGCTCTGACATAGGTGCTTATACAGGCAAGGGGAGAAACCATGAACCCAGCCAGTTTATGCTTCCAGGCATCCATATGATTAATACAAATGGAGTTTTAAAGCAAATTCTTTAAATGCCTAAAAAATTAGTAGAAATGGAGATTTATAGGTGATTTTTTTAGAAAAAAATTTCTTTCTGCAGTCTATGCCCACAAAGTACCACAAAACGGCTGTGGCTCTTCAATGAGTTTCTAACAACAATCATATTAATACTATGTAGAAATGAGGGGAGAAGTTCACATTGTAAAGGGAAGGGAAAATCCCTTTGTGTTAAATAAGGCAGCTTTGTCTAATGCGAATGTTTTTATTCTGCAGGGAAAAGCATTGAGGGCCATGTTAAGACAGTAGAGTCTGATAAAGGCTCCCTCCTGACTGTCATGATTACAGCTAACCTGTATCTCACCTAATCCTGCAACAAAGGGGTATTTCATCCTAACAATCATTATATCACACTCAGCACACAGCTATTCAGGGAAGAGATGTTCAATCCTTTTCAAGGTTCTGTTTTGCCCCTTGGCACAAGGGGGAGATTTAGTGACTTAGGAATCAATATCCTATTTTCAGCCTTCTCATTTGTCACTGCCTAGAGCACTCTTGAAAAGAAGACTTCCAATCCTGAATCCTTCTTACCACCTGAAATCATAACACCCAAAAGTTTTTTCCCTTCTGCACATCTGAATCAGGAGACAGAAATTTGGATATTGTGTAATTAGCAGGAGGCTGAGAACCAAAGCTAGACAAATAATTGGAAACCAAATGCAAATTTTGTACAACTGCCAAATCTGAGGGTGAAGGAAATGTTGAAAATGTTACAACATGGACATTATGGCAAGATTTCTTTCAGGGAGTTGTGATCTATCAAACACTGAGACGTGATAAGCAAAGGAGTAACTTAAAAAAGAATCTTCAGGGTGAATTTGCATGGATTTGCATATGCAAGTTAGTTTTAGTTATCTACTTAAGCTTTATGAATAAATGTTTCTTCAGAGAACTCAAGGAGCTGATCCCACAAGCCAGAAAAAATAAAATGTATTGCAACCAAACACGAGAAAAAGCTGAGAGGTCCCTAAGACCAACTTATTTCAGCTCTCACAGCTGATGGATTAAAAGTAATTCCGAGCAGTTTTTGTTTATCTGCTTTATAACCCAAAAGATTACATTCAAAGAACCCAAGTATGAATCCACACCCAGATTTCCATGAAAGCAAACAAGCAATATGGAGAAAAAAAGGTAGTTTTTTCCATTGATTATAAGGAGAAGCCATTGCAGAAAT
>VXBQ01003845.1:9518-24052 GCA_013400175.1 Phainopepla nitens
TTTTTTCACGGTCTTTTGGGATGTCCTACCATGGAGAGACTGCTTGTGGGGTTTGTGGCTGTGTCGGGAGGTTCCACTGTGGTGGGATGCCTGACTGTGGGGTTCCTGGTTGTGGTGGGATGTCCTTCCATGGTGGGATAACTGGTTATAGGGTCCTTGGGCTTGGTGGGATGTCCTGCAGTGGTGGGGTGATTTTTATGGGGTGCCTGGATGTGGTGGAGTGTTCTGCCACGGTGGGGTGACTGGTTGTGCATTCCTGGCCCCAGGGGAATGTCCTACCACGGTGGGATGTTCCCCACTATGGAATGCCCTACCACGGTGTGATATTCACCCCTATGGAATGTCCTACCTTGTCGGGGTGCCTGGCCATGGGGTGATTCCCATAAAAGCAGGAGCTGCTGGGCTGAGCAACCCTCACCTCCTCCATCCCACCTTGGAGGTTGTTCTGTGGGACCACGCTGCTTCTGTTTCATCCCCAGGGATTTATTATCCTCCCTGGCAAGGAGGGAAAGGAATGGCTGTTACTGTTCCTGCTCATGGCACTTTTAACCCCAAAACCCCACTGGAGCATCCATAAAAATCACTCTTCCATGAAAATCACTCTTCCATGTGGATTCACCGGTGGTTAGGAGGTTGTTGGGACGTTCTCCCAACGCTAGGAATTGTTGGGGCTCCATGTCTTGGTGCTCGTTACCTCAAAGCTTTAATTAAGCTAAAAAATCCGGTGGATGGAACCTGGGATTGGGGTGCCACGGAGCTACACCATCACCTCATCCCACACCCCTGTGCAGGGAAGGAACTCAGTTTTGGGATATCCCCTCACCTGAGTGACAGCAAAACCCACCCTGGAGGGCTGAGTGGTGCCTTTTTCCTGGAGAGGTTCTTCCAAAATCACCAATGAGCCCCCCCAAAAACCACCCCCCACCGCTGATTCTCTGCAAGATCCAGCAAAATCCCCAGAAAGCTTCAGCTCCTGCTTGGAGGGGCTGATCCTGAGGCGGAATTCCAGCTTTGAGCCAGAAAAAGGAGGGTGTCACTCGGAGCTGAGCACAGCCATGAACAAGATCCATGCTTGTCCAAACCTTCTGGATGTAGGAGCAGATTTGTGGGAGCAGGAGGTGCTGAGAGAAAGGGCACCCAATTTTGGAGAAGTATTTTAGGTTCTCACGGAGAAGAGCTTGTTATCCAGTCATGGAAATAATGCATTTCCAGTTCCCTGTTTTTTTCTGGAAGCACTGTGCACTGCCAGGTCAGGATCTCAGGTTGCTCATGATGCTCATGCCTCAGTTTCCCCTCTGGAGCCTTAGGATTTGTCTGTTCCCATTCAATAGCCCAGTCTCCCCCGGGGAGTGAGTAGGCATCCTCCAAGGTCATCCAAAAGAATGAAAAAAGGAGGAAAATCCTTCTGGAAATGTGCAATCCTGCCACCCCGTCTCACCATTCACTTTTCCTAGTCTGGAGTGGGAGAAATCCCCATCCTGGTGCTGGACTGGAGCATCCTCACCACCTTGGTCCATCTCTCTTTTCCCACTCTCTCTGTGATTTTATGGAAGTACAGGGATCTCCCAGACCTCACGCCTGCCCGGACCATTTTAAATCCCCCCCTTCAAGCCGGCATCCCTGCTTGGAGAGGGATTAGTGGGCAGTGCTGATGTCTCTGTTAGGGACTGTCAGGGCCAGGACACGGATCCTGGCTCTCCCCTGGACCCCCAGGATAATTGCACGCTTTGTTAAGTGGCCTCTGGACACGCGTCCATGTGTCCATGCCTGGGATTGTGTCCATGCCTGGGATCCCCTGGAGCACGGCCTCCAAAATTAACCTCCTCCTGGAGGGCTTCCAGCTCGTCGCCCTCAGCAGACCCCAGTTCCCAGCGCAAGGAATCTGGTGGAAAACAGCCCCAAAAAGACGATCTTTACAAGAAATTAAAGGAAAGGGGGGTGAAGGCAGCATGAAAAATCCAAGAGGATTTTGGAGAGGTGCTTTGACGACACCCCCAGCCTTGTTAATGGCAAATAATTAGAACTGGGATTTTTTGGGGGGAGGAGAAAATCCAGTTGGGATTTATCACTGTTGGACAAGGAGGAAATATTTTATTCCAGGTTTTAAACCACACCACAGGATCCCTGCAGGATACAGTCTCCCAATTTCCCCTGTCCAGGAGAGTCTGAGCTGCCACATCCTGCAAGAAGGGATGACCGACGTGCCCAGGCCAGCAGGAATTCCCAGCACAACCATTCCCTCAAATCCCTTTGCCTCCCTCCTAATGCCTGAAAAAAATCTCCCAGGCTCTCAGCATCCTTAAAATCCCACTGGGCAGAACCTGCTCCTCCATCATCTCCCCACCATTCCAAATCTTTTTTTTTTGCACCACGCTGCTCGCTTTGCATTAGAAAAGAAAAGGGATTTTCGCAGCTGGAACCGACTTCCAGAGTGTTTTAATCGCCCGGGACAATGGAGACAATGCGGGGAGGAGTTTGGAGACAGAGTTCTGACAGGATCGAGGCAAATCCGCTGCAGATGTGGTTTCCAGGAAGCTGCTGCTCGGGCGTATTGTGCAGCCCCGCGCCGCTCCCTCTTCCCCTGGTTTTTCACGGGAATGGGCTCTTTGCCCTGGGGAGAAGGATTTTGGGGTGTTGGTGGATGAAAAACTGCTGCTGGCAGCCCAGAAATTCCCCGTGTCCTTGGTTTGTCCCACAGCACGGGCAGCAGGAAAATGGGAATTCTGCCCCACTCAGGTGGGACCCCACCTGCAGAGCTGCCTCCAGCCCTGGGGTCCAAGAGCAGGAGGATGTGGAGCTGCTGGAGCAATTCCAGAGGAGGCCACAGAGATGCTCCAAGGGATGGAGCCCCTCTGCTCTGGAGCCAGGCTGGGAGAGCTGGGAATGTCCAGCCTGGAGAAGGGAAGGATCCAGGGAGAGCTCAGAGCCCCCTGCAGTGCCTGAAGGGGCTCCAGGAGAGCTGGAGAGGGACTGGGAACAAGGGGTGGAGGGATGGGACACAGGGAGTTGCTTCCCACTGCCAGAAGGCAGCAATAGATGGGATATTGGGAAGGAATTCTTCCCTGTGAGGGTGCTGAGGCCCTGGCACAGGTTTCCCAGAGAAGCTGTGTCTGCCCCTGGATCCCTGGAAGTGTCCAAGGCCAGGTTGGACAGGGCTTGGAGCAACCTGGGATAGTGGAAGGTGTCCCTGCCCATGGTGGGGGTTGGAATGAGATGAGCTTTAAGGCCCCTTCCAACACAAAGCATTCTGGAATTAGGAACAGCTCCCAGACTTCAGGTGCAAGGCCGGATCCTAGAGGAGTTAAATCCAAGGAATAACGGCATTGCAATTTGTTAGCAAAGCCCTGATAGCCACTGGCTTCTCGCTCTTCCCTGACAACCTGTGGATGGGTGGGTTGGGGGTCGAGTGGCTGCTTTTTAACCTATAAACCCATTTTTATCCCAAATATTTGCCTATTTGTATGGAATAGGGTTTGCTCTGAGCCACGGGAGCCAGGCAGAAACAACAGAGTTTCATTCCTTGAGATCCTGTCCCGAAACAAAGCTCGTGCCAGGGTGCAGAGCTCCTGTGTGTCACTTGTGCTAAAATCCCACCCTGATCCATGAAATTTGGCTTGCAGTCATCCAGCAAAAGGAGGCTGGATAAAGCCTCCACTGTTTCCTGGAGCTTTTCCGCCAAGAAAAACTATTCTTCCCCTCTTTTCTTGCTTAATCAGCCCGATTCCTCCCCCATCCCTTATTCCTCCCTGCATTCAGCTTTTCTTTCCCCTTTGGATCCCCTGTTTGGATTCGGCTGAGAGTTTCCACCAAGGCACGTCTGCAGCCTTCCCCACCACCACATCGGAAACGCGGCCAGGCTGGAAATTCTCCGGGAAATGACCCATTTCCTCGGCAGGACAATACCCCTGGCGAGGTGGTCCGGCCGCCCTGGGTCACACAAAGCCCTTTCCGGTGTCGGTGGCTCATTCCCAGAGGACAAACCCGCCCCGGGGGGTGATGGTGGTGGGATCAAGAACAATTCTGTGTGTTGTTCCTAATATCATGTTATTATTTTTGCTCCCAGTGGGATGTGTCCACTGGGAAAACTGGAAATCTCCCTTGGTGGAGTAGCAGTGAGGAAGAGCGTGGTCCGGAAACCCGGCCCTGCCGCCACCGTTGGAGCTTTATTTAGCGGGATAATGAGGGAGCAGAGCAGCAGGAAAGCAACGCCCTGCGGTCCCGGCTGCCGGGGCTCCAAATTGCCACTTTTGGGAAGAGTTCTCCAAGGAAAACACGAGCTCAGCCTATCCCAGCGCAGGGTCTGGCTTGGGGAGGACAAGGCGGCCGGAGATTCGCGGGTTGGGATGGGGTGGGATGAGCCTGGAGGACGCGTGGCAGCCACAAAGCTGGGAAAGGAGTGGGCAGGGCTGTCAGGAGCCACGTCCTGGGGACACGAGTTCCTGGAGGACACACAGGGATGGAGGCCGTCAGGCACATGGAGGCAGGGCTGCAGGGACACCCTGTCCTTGGGACACAGATCCCTGTAGGACACGTGGCCATGGCATCCATGCTGGTGTCTCTCAGCTGCAGCAGCACTGCAGGGACATCCCATCCTGGGGACATCCTGGGACACAGATCCCTGAGGATACGTGGCCATGGCATCCATGCTGGTGTCTCTCAGCTGCAGCAGCACTGCAGGGACATCCTATCCTGGGGACATCCTGGGACACGGATCCCTGGAGGACACAAGGCCGTGGCACCCTGGTGCCATCCCACTCCAACAGGCAGTGCCACATCCTGAGAACACAGTTCCCTGAAGGACATTGCATACCCCTGGTGCCATCACACATCACTGGAGGACACTGGGGACATGTCTCCCTCAAAGACACGTGGCCTTAGCACCCATAATTCCATGAGGGTATCCCATCCTGGGAACAAAGTTCTCCAGAGGACACATGTTCTCCTGGAATTCCCGCTTCCCTGAGCCACTCACATGAGGCTGTGGTGGCAGGGGACAGTTTCATGTTCCTCTCTCCCCGCAGTCGACATTCGGGAGATCAAGGAGATCCGCCTGGGGAAGAATTCCCGGGATTTCGAGCGCTACCCCGAGGACGCTCGCAAGCTGGACTTCACCATGTGCTTCATCATCCTCTACGGGATGGACTTCAGGCTGCGGACGCTCAGCGTGGCCGGTGCGTTGGGTCCCTCCCATTCCCTGTGTCCGTCCTTGGGGTCACACCCCCCTTCCCAACATCCCATCTTCCCCATCCCAACCTCATTGCCCTCCTCTTCCTCCTTCCAGCTTTTTGCGAGGAGGACATCAACCTATGGATAACGGGGCTCAACTGGCTGGTGGCTGACACCCAGAGAGCCCAGACCCCGTTGCAGATCGAGAGGTGAGGAAGGAGCAGCAGATCCCATTGCCTGGTCCCTGTTTTGGGAAGAAAACCTGCCCTGGTACCTTGGTCCTCTTTGGGATTGAGCATTGTCTGTCCATTCCTTCCTTCCCAGGTGGCTACGGAAGCAGTTTGATGGGATGGACCGGGCAAGGGAAGGCAGGTGAGCCACCAGCACGGTGGGTTCAGCTGGACAGAACCATATTCCCCGTGTTGCATCCCAAATCTGGAGGTTGAGCCAGGCTGGGGGTGAGGTCTGTGGGACAAGGTACCACCAGGGATTTTGGGATGCTTGAAGACATCGAAAATCAGAGATTTGGGTGCAGGTCACATCCTTGTGATGACCACTTGGACTCATCCTCAGTGCCACATTTTCGCCAGTGCCAGAAGGGCCAGGCCATTAATGCAGCCCATAATTATCTTGCCAAGACATGAAAACCCCAAAACCAAGGGAATTTGGACCTAAGTAGTTATGGGAATGGGAATGGGCATCACCTCCAAGTAGGATGATGTCTTAAGAGTGCCCATTTCAGTCTTGGATGCACTTCCTCTCCTTGTCCCTCTGCTCACACTTGTGCCAGACCTCACGTAATTAATCTCAGAAACATGGAATCACGGAATGGTTTGGGTTGGAAAGGACATTAAAAATCATCTACTTCCACCTTCCAAGCCCCATCCAACCTGGCTTTGGACACCTCCCGGGATGAGACATCCACAATTTCCCTGAGTTCTGTGCCACTGCAGGGATCCACAGGCCAGGAGGGTGGGATCCCCATGCCAGGCACCAGGATTTGGGGTGGGACCCTTGGTGTTGGGAGCTGAGGCTCATCCAGGGATCTGGCAGTACCCTGACTCCGGTTTTCCCTCTGACAGCATCACGGTGAAGGACCTGAAGGCGATGCTGCCCCAGGTCAACTACCGCGTTCCCAACATGAGATTCCTGCGAGATAAACTCGTGGTAAGGACCCTTTGGAGACCCCAGCTATGAGGGAGATGCTCTTCAACCCGCCCCACATGGGCTGGGGCCACCATGGTGTCCCTGGTTCCAACCGGGTGGCCCCACTCTCATCCAGCCCTGTCTCCCACAGGAAGTGGAAGCCAGGAATGAGATGACTTTCTCCCACTTCATCCAGTTCTACAAAAACCTGATGTTTGATGCTCAGAAGTCGGTAAGATCCATGGTTTGGCCTCCCAGATGTCCCCATCTTGGTGGGATGTGTCCCCCTCCAGCTAAGCCTGAACCCCTTCTCTGCCTTCCAGGTCATTGAGCAGCTGGAGCTCTCCTTCCCCTTGCGGTGAGTTCCCAGCTTCCGTCCCAATCAAAATTCCAAGAGCTGGATCATAGAGTGGGAAATACAGCCAGGCTGCGGGGCAGAGCATGGAATGGGAATGGGGATGGGAGCAGGGACAGGAGCAGGGATAGGAGCAGAGATGGGAGAAGGGATGGGAATATGGGTGCAGAAGGGATGGGAACAATGATGGGAGCTGGGATGGCAGCCAGGATAGGAGCAGGGATGGGAGAAGAGGTGAGCAGGGATGGGAGATGGGATGGCTGCCAGGGATGTAGGGACACATCACCCTTCCCTCCTCCCAGTATCCTCAGACAATGCTGCACATTCCAGCTGGTGCTGGCCTCTCCAGTCACCAGGGTGGAGGGACTGGTGGGAGTGGGGGTCATGTGGAGGCTGAGCTGCAGGTGGGCCCCAGTGGCCTTGACTCTCCTGTGGGATCGGCCCCAATTCCCTCTCCTGGTCCTCACTGGTGGCTGCTCCTTGTCCCAGGAACGTGGACCGCCCTGAGCTGTGCCAAGTGTCCCTGTACGACTTCCAGAAGTTCCTGCTGCATGACCAGAAGGTGGGATCTCCCTGAGAACTCTGCAGCCTAAGGAACCCCCATGGGATGCTCCAGCCCAGATCCCCCCCTTAACAACAGCCGTGTTTGTATCCCAGGAATCCTGGGCCAGTGACGTGGGCGTGGTGCGGGACTACATGTGCTCCTACCTCAAGGAGAGCTCCAACGAAGCGGATCCCTCCTTCCAGCTGGATGAGGTGGGTGGCCACACACAGTGTCCCCACAGGGATCTCCCTGGCACCATCAGGCTCTGACCTCTCTGCTTTTCCTGCCCCCAGTTCCTCACATACCTCTTCTCCAAGGAAAACATGGTGATGGATGCTAAGTACGAGCGCGTGGTGCCCGAGGAGATGAACCACCCCCTGTCCCAGTACTGGATCTCCTCATCCCACAACACGTAAGGAGTTTTCCCGGCATGGGCGCTCCTCAGGGACATCCATGAGCGTTCCATCATCCTTGTCTCTCCTCTGCAGGTACCTGACAGGAGACCAGTTCTCCAGTGAGTCCTCCCTGGAAGCGTACGCCCGATGCCTGCGGATGGGCTGCCGCTGCATCGAGTGTGAGTCCCACCAGCCCTTCACGGGGATGCTGGAACCCCTCGTGTCCCATCAAACAGACCATTCCCTGCCCCCATCCCATGGCACCGGGACAGAGGGTCTTTCCCTGTCATTTGGATGCTCAGAAAAATGGTTCCCAGCACATAGTTGGTGGCAAATGTGAATTCACGAAGGTGTTTTCCTTCTCAGTGGATTGCTGGGATGGCCCAGACGATCTCCCCATCATCTACCATGGCCACACGCTCACCTCCAAGATTAAATTCCTGGATGTGCTGCACACCATCAAGGAGCACGCATTCGTCACCTCCGAGTAAGCCCCAGCTCCCCCCACAATCTCAGAATTCTGGGAACCTCTCCCTCGCCTTCACCTGAGGCCACCATTCCTGCCTGCTTGCTCCAGGTTCCCCATCATCCTCTCCATCGAAGACCACTGCAGCATCGTCCAGCAGAGGAACATGGCCTCCCACTTCAAGAAGGTTTTTGGGGACATGCTCCTCACCAAGCCAGTGGACATCAACGCCGATGAGTTGCCCTCGCCCACCCAGCTCAAGAAGAAAATCCTAATCAAGGTGTGGAGCAGGCAAAACCCCTCTTTGCGGGAGGGACACCAGTTGTGTTGGGTTCTACACCAAGAGATGGTCAAGGGGAACAAGGGGTGGTGGGAAGGCAAGTGTGGGAGGTTGATCCTGAGGGTTGGGAGCTCGGTGTGACAGGGACACCATAGCCTCCACTGAGCTCCCCTCCCTGGGTGTCCCCCAGCACAAGAAACTGGTCGAAGGGAACCTGTACGAGGAGGTCTCCACTGCCAGTTACTCAGAGAACGACATCAGCAACTCCATCAAGAATGGAATTCTCTACCTTGAAGACCCCATCGACCACGTAAGGGAGGCCCTCAGGGGCTGAGTGGGATCTGTCAGACACAGGGGTTTGGGATGGGCTCTCCTAGGCCCCTGCAATGCTGTGAGGGGGAAGGAAGGGATTAAAAACCCCATCCCAAAGCTCCATCCCTCCGTGTCATCCTCCTGCTCACCCCACCGATGTTCTTCCTCCTTCCCAGACCTGGAGCCCTCATTATTTTGTCCTGACAAGCAACAAGATTTACTACTCAGAGGAGACATCCCGCTACCAGTTCAATGAGGATGAAGAGGAGGTGGAGCAGAAGGAGGTGCGTGAGGGGCAGGACCCATCCACAGGGCGAGGTGACAACTCCGTGGGGAGGGTGACAGAGTGGCAATGCTCACTTTGGGATGAACTTGCAGGAGTTCAACAACAACGAGCTGCACTTCACGGAGAAATGGTTCCACGGCAAGCTCGGGGGTGGCCGAGACGGGCGACAGATTGCGGAGAAGCTGCTGCACGAGTACTGCACCGAGACGGGCGGCAAGGACGGCACCTTCCTGGTGCGCGAGAGCGAGACCTTCGTGGGCGACTACACCCTCTCCTTCTGGTAGGAGCTTCAGCAGGGAGTCAGGATCCCACCCTCCCTGGGTGACCTTCCAGTCAGTGCCTGGTTTGGTGGCTGGAATGGCTTTTCTGGGGGAAATGTCACTTTTTTGTGCAGCCCGTAGACCGCAAAGCGTGGGATGGTGGAGATCTGGGCCCAATTGACTTGGCTTTCTCCCACCCCCATGGCAGGAGGTCCAGCCGGGTGCAGCACTGCCGGATCCACTCGCGGCAGGAGGCCGGGGCCACCAAGTTCTACCTGACGGACAACCTGGTCTTCGACAGCCTCTACAGCCTCATCTGCCACTACCGGGAGGTGCCGCTGCGCTGCAACGAGTTCGAGATGCGCCTCACCGACCCCGTCCCCCAGCCCAACGCCCACGAGAGCAAAGAGTGAGGATCCTCCCAGTCCCCACCCGCTTGATCCCATGGGTCCACCAGCCTCCTCCAGCCCCAGCAGGGTGTGGAGATGCTGATGCCAGCCCCCCATCTCCATGTTCTCCCTGGCCAGGTGGTACCACGCCAGCTTGACGCGTCTCCAGGCCGAGCACATGCTGATGCGGGTCCCACGGGACGGAGCATTCCTGGTGCGGAAGCGCAGCGAACCCAACTCCTACGCCATCTCCTTCAGGTGAGCGTGGCCACCACGCAGCCAGTTGGGCTTGGCCAAGCTGAGGAGTCGTGACAGCTTGTCTGTTGTGATCCCTAAGCTAGGGGTTTGCTGTGGGTGACACGATGGGACACGTGATGGTGTCATGAAGGGGAAGCCCTCCTCGTGACGTCCTCGGGGTGGTCACCTTGGTGGCATCCCCAAGCATCACCTCCCACCCATTCCCATCATGGAGCCAGGCTCCATCAGGCCCTGACCCACCCCATTCCCATTTCTCCTGGCCCCAGGGCGGAGGGGAAGATCAAGCACTGCCGCATCCAGCAGGAGGGGCGGCTCTTCATGCTGGGCAGCTCGGCCGAGTTCGAGAGCCTCGTGGACCTCATCAGCTACTACGAGAAGCACCCGCTGTACCGCAAGATGAAGCTGCGCTATCCCATCAATGAGGAGACCCTGGAGAAGATGGGCACCACTGTGAGTTCTCCCAGCAGTGGGGATGGGGTGGGGGGGTTCTGTGCCAGAGGCAGCCAAGCCCATTCCAGCTCCACCATCTTCCAGAATTTTGGTTGGAGCCCAACCAGAGCCAGTCAAGTTCGTTCCACAGTCATCACCCAGCATTATAAACGCCACCATAATTCCCTTTTCCAATAAGTTGCAAGGGGATATTAGATCCCACTCAACTTCTCATCCCCTCATAGCCCCTGCCCACATCCAGGTGACCCCCTCATGTACTTCTCCTTGCAGGAACTGGACTATGGAGCCCTGTATGAGGTGCGGACCCCCCACTTCTACGTTGAGGCCAACAAGATGCCAATGGCCAGGGTAAGGGGCCGAGCTGGGGTCCTGGGAAGTGATGGGTGTGGGATATGGCAGTTCGAGTGCTGGGGTTCCTGGGTCCCTCTTCCCCAGATCCATCACACCTCCCACCACTGCTGACCAGAGAAGTGGTGATGTTGTGCTTTGTTTTTTTGACCCTCGAGTGATGCTGGAGCCAGACCCAGCCAACATCACCATCACTTGGGGACAGTCCAAGCTCCATTGTCACAATGTGGTGGGGGACAGGGCTGGAGAGACATCAGTCTGGAGCAGGGACCTGGCAGAACTTTGCCCCAACAGCAAGGCAGTCCCTTTGCACTGGGGAACCCCTAAAAAGCAGGTCTAGGGTCAGTTCCCAGGTGATGCAGTCTCCATCCTCAGAGGTTTTTGGGACTTGGTTGTTCTTGGAGCTGACCCAGTCTCCATCCTTGGGGGTTTTTGCAACTGGACATATCTTGGACTTGACCCTGAAAGAGGCTGGACTGGAGCCTTAAGGTTCCTTTCCTGTGATCCTACAATCCCATGGTCCAGCACTGCTGGTGCTTTAATGGTGCCTTTGCAGCAAGGTAAGACCACACATAGGAAAACTTAAACCCAGAGGGGGTTTTTCCAGGGAATGTGGTAATATCAGAGGATTAATCCTTCAGTGCACCAGGAGAAACCATTGGGGGTCCCAAAAAAGGAATTTGGTCTGCTCTGAATGTGGTGATCCTGCAGGATCACGGGCACCTCCAGCCCTCCTGTCCCCTCTAACCCATCCCACTGCCGGGAGCAATTTGGAAGCTGGAGAGGAAGTTTTTGTCAGATAGGTCAAGGAGTAACGGATACAAAATGGAGGAAATTCAGGTTAGATATTAGGAAGAAATTTTCTGCTGTGAGGGTAGTGAGACACTGGAGTAGAGAAGTTGTGGATGGCCCATCCCCAAGGCCAGGTTGGACGGAGCTTGAAGCAGCCTGGTCTAGTGGAAGGTGTCTCTGCCCATGGTGGGATGGGTTGGAATGTGATGACCTTTAAGGTCTATTCCAAGCCCTTAACATTCTGTGATGCCATGATTTGGGGTCAGGAGCCCCCACACTCCACAGCGGGGTCTCAAGGGGCTGGGTTGAGTGGGGTGCCAGGCGCTGGGTGATGACACACGTGTCCCTTCTTGCTGGTGTCCCCAGTGCACAGTGAAGGCTCTGTATGACTACAAGGCACAACGGGAGGACGAGCTGTCATTCTGCAAGCAGGCCATCATCCACAACGTGGACAAGCAGGACGGCGGCTGGTGAGGGCGGTCACTTGGGTGTCACCGTGGGAGATGGAGGGGACACTCTGGGTCTTCCCACGGCGGGTTTTAACTCAGCCTCCTTCTCTGTCCCCCCACTCCTTCTCCAACCATCCCCCAGCACCGCATGCAGCAGGGACACCCCTGTCCCCCTCTCCCCAAAATCTGTCCGCTTGCCTTGATCCTCTCACCCCTTGCAGGTGGCGGGGGGACTACGGGGGCAAGAAGCAGCTCTGGTTCCCGGCCAACTACGTGGAGGAGATTGTCGGCACCCAGGCACAGGAGCAGGATGAGGCCGTGAGTGCCACCTCCCCGGGACCCTGGGAGCAAGGACATTGGAGGCTCCCAGGAGCTTTGAGCAAGTCCAGACCCTTATCCTGAGGCTGGGAGATGCTCACAATCCTGCTCCAGCTTGGATCCTTATCCAGAGTCTGGAGAATGTTCATGGTCCTGCTCCCGCCTAGATCTTTATCCAGAGACTGGGGGATGCTCATGGTCCTGCTCCAGCCCAGACCCTTATCCAGAGGCTAGGGAATGTTCCTGGCTCTACTCCAACTTGGACCTATTTCTGGGAATGCTCCTGGTTCTGTTCCAGCCCATACCTTTATCCAGAGCCTGTGGGATGCTCCCAGCCCCTCTCCAGCCTGGACACTTTTCTGGAAGCTACAGGATATTCCAAGTCTTGTACCAGCCCAGATCCTTATCCAGAGGCTGAGGAATGCTCTTGGTCCTGCTCCAGCCCAGACCCTTACCCTGAGGCTGGGGGATGCTCGTGCTCCTGCTCCAGTCCACATTCTTATCTGGAGGCTGAGGGATATTCTTGGCCCCACTCCCACTTGGACAGCTTATTAGAAGCTGCATTCCTGCTCCAGCCCTGATCTCTGTCTGGAGGCTGGGTGATAATCTTGGCCACACTCCAGCTTGGATCCTTTCCTGGAAACTGGAGGATGCCCCCAGCCTTGCTCCAGCCCAGACCCTTATCCAGAATCTGGGTGATGCTCCTGGTCCCACAGAGTCAGGGGATGCTCTTGGTCCTGCTCCAACCCAGACCTTTATCCAGAATCTGGGGGATGCTCCCAGCCCTGTACTGCCCCAGGCCTTTATCCAGAATCTGGGGGATGCTCCCAGCCCTGTACCAGCCCAGACCCTTATCCAGAGGCTGGGGGATATTCCCAGCCCTGCTCCAACCCAGCTCTTGAGGTGATGCTCCTAGGTATTTTTTCCCTTCTCTTCCTCAAATTTGTCCAACTTGGAGGGCTGGATGGTGGCTGCCTGTAACCCATAGGCCTCCCCCCATATAACCTCTTCCTTCCTCTCTTGCAGTCATCAGAAAACAGCCCCCTGGGGAACTTCCTGAAGGGCTTCATCGATGTCCCATCCTGTCACGTCGGTGAGTGTCCCTACTTTCGGATTTGAGTGGAATTTGCAGGAATTGGGACATTGAGATGAGTCAGGGGACATTTTCCCTTGATTCCAAGGGCGTGTTTCAGCACTGAAAGCTGAAGCCACACATTGATAAAAATGGGATTCTCACAGGAGGAGGATCCTGATGGATGGTGGGCTGCCAGGAGGGGCTGGTGGGGGCCTGGGAGCGGGACCGCTGAGGTTTCGTTTGCTCCACAGAGCCATCCGTTGGGAATGTCTTCGAGTAAAGCCCCCCTCTGATGTCCTTATAGTTATCTCCAAAGACGGGAGGAGCTCCAAACCATTTGTCTTCACCATCCATTCCCAGCAGATGTCCCACGCAGCCCAGTCGCTGGACGTGGCCGCAGACACGCAGGAGGAACTCAGCGAGTGGGTGGCCAAGATCCGGGAGGCCACGCAGAACGCCGACGCCAGGGTGAGGGGATGCAGAGGATGGGGCTGGACGGTCCTTTTCTCGTGGAGATTGTTCCTGATATCTCCAGAGGAAGAGTCTGGGGGGAGACTTGCAGCTCCTGTTTTTCCTGGTGCAGATGCAAGAGGGGAAGATCATGGAGCGGAGGAAGAAGATCGCCCTGGAGCTCTCGGAGCTGGTCGTGTATTGCCGGCCGGTGCCGTTCGATGAGGACAGTAAGTCCTGGAGAACTGGAATGAAGGGATGAGCATGGGAAGAGACAGATGCGAAGAACCATCCAGGTCTCATTCCTTCCCTGATGGCCACTCTGTGCTTGCAGAGATTGGCACGGACAAGGCGTGTTACCGGGACATGTCCTCCTTCCCGGAGACCAAGGCGGAGAAATACGCCAACCGCAGCAAGGGCAAGAAGTTCCTGCAGTACAACCGCCGCCAGCTGAGCCGCATCTATCCCAAAGGACAGCGCCTGGACTCCTCCAACTATGACCCGCTGCCCATGTGGATCTGTGGGAGCCAGCTCGTGGCCCTCAACTTCCAGACGCCCGGTAAGTCCTGCTCCTGGGGTTGTTGTTGGGCTCATCCCTGAAGGTTGTCTCAAAATTCCCATTCCCGATGCTTCTGCCTGTAAGAGCCTGACGGAGAGATGGGGACTCCAGACGGCTCTTCATATAATGCTGTTTATTGCATAGTCGGAGTTACAGCAGTCAGAGGTCGTGGGTTGTGGGTAATGCCTGTGGCTGCTGGCCAAAGGCAAGCCGTGTGTCCTGAAGTCAAATTCTAT
>VXBQ01003845.1:30991-45433 GCA_013400175.1 Phainopepla nitens
GTACAACCTCATCTTGGGAGGGTTTAGTGGAGAAGGCAGAGCTGGACTTTTCCCATGGAAACGCGGTGAGGGAGCAGGGATGAGCAGGAATGCGGGAAACCGGGTTAGATGGGATTTTGAACCACCACCGGGGTGATTCAACACCTGGGAAAAGGGAGCAGGGAAGCTCTGGGAGATGCTCACACTCAGCTGGGCGAGGCTTTGAGCGCAGGGTTGGATCCAAAACCTCTCCCAACCCCGGATTCTTCGGGAATTCTGCGCCAACACTCACAGATCTCCATTGCTGGCACTCTCCCACCCCAGGGGAATCCTCCAGGGATGTCCAACCTCCCGCCTCCGGCAGCGGACGGGAATTGCTTCTACATCCTGACGGAGGACTGTGCCTATGGCAGCAAGTACTTCCAAGCTGGGAACTTGTGCTTCTGCGGCGAGAGGAGCTACCTGCGGAATTTTTCCGAGGACGGGCCCCCTGCTTGCTTCCTGAAGGTCGTCATGCTGGACGACAGCTCCACGGTCACCATCAACCTGGAGATCCTGCAGCCCGTGCGCCGGGAAGCCGCCGGGCTCCTCCTGGCCATCGGGAGCCACAGCGAGCGCTTGGATTTTTTCCTGGAGAGGCGGAGCCTGGAAGGAGCCCTCCGGGCCGTGCCGGGTCAAAACGTGGTGGTGGAGCTGGAGAGGGAATTCTTCCCGGGGGTCTTGCGCTACGTCGGGAGCATCTACAAGTCCAGCCTGGCCGTGTTGACTCCGGTGTTTTTCGGGGTGGAATTGCAGGTGAGGGGAGGGGGCGGCGAAAGCAGCGAATTCCTCATTTTTTTTTTTTCCCCCCCGTGAAATTTCTGTGTGTGACTTCCCTTCCTGGCGTGTTTTCAGGGAGAGGGGGAAAACAGAGGGAGAAGCGACGGATCCTACCACGGCACCGAGTACTTCAAGTGCAAGAGGAACTGTGGGGTCTTCCTGCCCTTCAGCAGAATCCAGTTTATTCCCACATCAGGCAGCGACTACGGGAAGCAGAAGCCGGGAAAACAGGACACGGAGGAGGTGGTTCCTGTGAAAGTGGGCGATGCTGTCAGCTTCTACGTGGATGAGGTCCCCACCAAAGGAATTGCCATGGCAGTTTACAGGGAAGGAAACCAATGGTTCGTGAAGGTTTGCCCGGTAAGAACAGCTTTTCCATGGGGGTTTTTTGGGGGATTTTAAAGAAAAAAAATCACCTGGTGGTTGGACGTGAAAGAGAAGTAGAAGGAATGTCCAGAAGGGATGTGAGGTTCTGTGCAAACTTTCCAGTCTTGTTTAAAAAAATCTTTCATGTTCCAGTGTTTAGCTGATGGATTTTTTCACTCATTTCAGGAAGAAGAAGGAACAACTGACATTTTCAGGGAAATCCCCATGGATTCTGTTGTGAAGGAGAGCTTGCAAAGTAGGTGATCTTTGGATGTGTCTTTCCTGATCCCCTTCTGGGGGAATTTGGAATTTATTCCCTCTCTGCTGGGTACTGAGGAGCTGAAATTCCAATAAAATCTACAGCTCATCTTAATGGACCAGGATTTATGGGAACATCTCAAGTTCCACACAAAGCTAAAGCTGAATCCCATTTGTCAGGAAGGAGAGTCTGATGGCAGCAGAGAATTCCCTCAGGGAAGACGCACCACTGGTTAAAAAAACTTTAATTCAGCTGTAAAAGATGGAGCAGGGGCTTCATCCTGGTGGGAAATGCTCAGATGCCAGCAGCAATGGTGGGAATTGTTGGACAAGACAAGGAACTGGCAGAAAAATTAGGAAATAACCCCCCTGCTGCCATTCCAGTAGTCTGGGAAGGGCTGAATTTGCTCCAGGGCCAGCAAGAGGTTGGAATGTGAAGCTTTGAGCAGGAAAACAAAGAGCAGGATCATTCCCTCTCATCCTGTCAGACCAGCTTGGACACACTGGGAATCACCTTATGTCCCTGATGCTCAGCTTCCTGCTTGTGTGTGTAGCCTGGAATTTCCAAAATAGACCTGGAATTAGATCCAGAGGATCGAATTCCCACGTCTCCTGATGTTTTTTGTTGCCCATCAGGTTTCTTCCCAACGTTCAACTCCGACGTGGGCTTTGGGAAACCAAACACAACGAAACGAGAGGTCAGCGAGAGCGGCGAGGAGGGGGAAGGTGGGAATTTCCCCCTGGAAGTGAATTCCATGGTCCAGATTACCTTGGACAAAGGGAATCAAGTTTCAGGAATCATCCGCTGGTTGGGCTACCTGCCCCAAATCAAGGACAAAATGGCCGGAGTTGAACTGGTGAGGCTGGAAAGCTGGGAAAGGACTTGGGAGTGCAGGTGGTAGTGGCTGAGTGTGGAGGGTGGAATTTTGGGATCCCCAGGTACAGGGTACTGAGGGGCTGGAATGGAGCTGGGAAGAGTCTGGGGCACCAGGAGCAGCTGGGAGGGCTCATCCTGGAGGAAAGGTGGCTCAGGGAGAACCTTCTGGATCCTTACAATTCCCTAACAGAAGGGTGAGGCCAGGTGGGAACTGAGCGCTGCTCCCAGAGAACAGAACAGGGACATGACAAGAGGAAACAGCCTCAAACTGCTCCAGTGGGCATTTAGGTTGGATATTGGGAAAATTCCTTTATGGCTGGGGTTGTCCAGCCCTGGCACAGCTGCCCAAGGCAGGGGTGAGGTCCCCATCCCTGTGGATGTGGCACTTGGGGACACGATCTGGTGGCCTCAGCAGCATTGCGTAGCCAGACTCGATTTCAGATCTTTTCCAACCGCAATTCCACAAATCCCGCTCTCAGGCGCGTCTCTGGTGCTGTTTTCCCAGGACGAAGACAAGGGGGTCACAGCTGGAGAGTGGCTGGGCAAGTCCTACTTCCACTGCGCCCCGAAGCGCGGCCTCTTCGTGAGGCTGAATTCCTGCCAGCCCGACGTGCGCTTCCAGAGCTTTCCCGACTCCGACCTGTCCCTCGAGGATTACGGTGAGTCCCCCTGGGAAGCAGGAAAACAGGGCTGCGATGGGAGAAGGATGTGGAGAAACCCCGTGGGCAGGGTTTCTTCCCTTTCTTTGAGTGTTGTTTGTTGGTGTTTGTCCCACGCCACGTCTTTGGCTGGGTTAACAGCTGGGCTCAGTCCTAGAGGTCTTTTCCAAATGAAATGATTCCTTAGGGAATATCGCACAAGTCTCAAAGATTGTGATTTATGGAAAGCTGGATTGAGAAGCCACCTGAGGTCTGAGAGTTGTAGACTCACCTCAGACTTTTGAGGCATCAAGGAAGGGCAGAGTTGACCCAGATGAGAAGGTGAAGGAAATTCCTTTTCTTGCAGGAGGACAAGAAGTTCTTCCAGAGGGTCCAGAGAGTTTTCCTCCCCTTAGGAATGAGGCAGCAGTCCGTGTTCTCCAAGGGCGGATGAAGGGCATCCAAGGCCATTGTAATTCCTGCTACATGGATGCAGCTCTCTTCAGGTAAGGACCTGCTTGGGTGGTGCAGGCTCCTTGAATGAATGGCTTTTTAATTGAGCAAAGCCCCAAATTGCAACACTTCCCTGGATTTCCAAGCTGGCTGGGAGTTTACCTGGTGTAGAGCAGGGTGTAACTGTATGGAGATGCAACCTCCAGGCTGCTTTTTGATCTCCTTCCCAAATCCAGCAGGTTTTTCCAGCCCTGAAGACCCCCTGTTCCACTGTGTCTGTCATTCAGGGTGCTGAGAGCTCATAGTTTTCCGGATTTGGACTATGCTGACTCTGTCCCTGCAAGTTCTGGCTGGAATCATTCCAAAGAACCCACCCAGGAGGTCCCAACTTCCCTGCTTGGAGAGGAAAAGAATCGGTGGTGCCCTTCCCTGAGCAGTTTTGGCTGCAAAGTAGGAATTTCCTTCTCCCTGAGCTGTTCTCTTGCTTTCTCCCAGTGTTCATTGTTCCAGATGTGCCTCACTGTGCAGATGTGTTTCCCTCACCTCCCTGTAATTCCACGCATGGATTGTTGGGCATCAAAGCCATTGACTGTCACCAGCCACCACATTTTGGTTCCAAGCTGTTGCTTCCAAGCCCTCAAAAACTCAAACCCATCCCACTTTTCCCACAGCCTCTTCTCCTGTACCTCCGTGCTGGACTCCATGCTCTTCATGCCTTTCCCACTGTGTGACAGGAATGTCCAGGGAATTCTGCGGGATGAGATTGTCAATCCCCTCCGAAGGTGAGTGTAGGGAATGCTGGAAGTTGCCCCATTGTACCTGGCACTGAGGCAGACACATCCAAAGATGTTCAGGACAAGGAGGAATGGTTTTAAACTGACAGAACACGGATTGAGATGGGATATTGGGAAGGAATTTTCCATGTGAGGGTGGTGAGGAGGTGGAATGGAATTCCCAGAGAAGCTGTGGCTGCCCCATCCCCGGAACGAGGCTTGGTTGGATGAGGCTTGGAGCAAGCTGGTCTCGTTGGTGGCATCCCTGCCCATGGCAGGGGGTTGAACTGGATGAAGTTTAGGGTCCCTTCCAAGCCCAGCCATTCCATGATTTCCCTGACCTGCAGCTGGTTGTTGTTCCCAGGACTGGCTTTGTCAGGGCCAGCAGCGTGATGCACCTCCGGGAGCAGCTCACGGACAAGGGCCAGTGCTCCAGCTTTACCAACGCTGAGAAAGGTAAGGAGCTCCCTGGGGCCTTTCCACAGCTGCTTCCCTGTGTTTTGCCTCATCCAGGCACCAGCTGGCAGCTCCCCTTTGGGCATCTCCCAGGAATGGGCTCTAATTAGGTGCTGATGTCAGTTGATGTAAAAATTCCCTTGTAAAATTCTTTCAGCTTTTAAATTTCTCTGTACCCTCAGATCCCCTTCCAGTGCCTAAAGGGGCTCCAGGAGAGCTGGAGAGGGACTTTGCACAAGGGATGGGGGGACAGGACACAGGGAATGGCTGCCCACTGCCAGAAGGGACCAGATGGGATATTGGGAAGGGATTCTACCCTGTGAGGGTGCTGAAGCCCCAGCACAGGTTTCTCAGAGAAACTGTGTCTGCCTGATCCCTGGAATTGTCCATGTCTAGGCTGGATGAGGCTTGGAGCAACCTGGGATAGTGGCAATGGTTGTAATTCCATGATCTTGAAGGTCCTTTCCCACCCACACCATCCCAGAATTCCATGGAAGTGCAGTCTCTGAAGGCTGCTTGGCATTTTCCATGTTCCCTTTGGGATTTGTGCCTAAACCAAGTGCTCTCAGCCTTTATCCCAATTGTCCCCTAACCTGAAAAGGAAATTCCAGATCCCTGGAATGCTGGCTCATGTTTATCTGCCAGCTCTGGGATGCAGTGGGACAAGGCAGTTCCTGGTGTGGTCTGATCCATCCTTTCCTCTTATTTTCCAGATCCTGAGGAGTTCCTCAACCTCATAATGCAGCAGATCCTGGGAATTGAGCCACTACTGAAACTCCAGTAAGTTTCCACAGCTGAGGGATACAATTCCCAAGGCCAGGCTCATTAGTTTTCCACCTCAGAATCCCTGGGTGTGTGGGGGAGTCACTTGTCCCTTTCCACCAAAGTTTTTTTGGAATCACAGCTCCGAGTTTTGCGCAGCTCCTTCTGCTTTCCCTTCGGAACAGACTCTGATCCTGCTTGTTGCGATCTTCCCATCCGGGAAAAGACACTTCTGAGCTCTCCCTGGAGGGTGCTGCCTGCAGAAAATCGGGATAAAAACCTTTTGCCAGCCTCAGGGAGAGCCAGAAGGGGTTTGAGAAAGGTGATGTCCGACTTTAGGGCAGATCCAGCCAGTATCCGACAGCCTTTGGATGAATTTGGGATGTGTCCAGGCTGCCAAGCTGGCTCAGCTCCCGCAGCCTCTCAAAACAGGCAGCCCATGGATGCAGTCCCAGTTTTCTGGGGACTCTACAAAGAGGATGAGAGGCTGGAGGGAGCCAAAAATAACTGTGCTGTTTGCGAGCACAGAAAGGGAATTGTTGGATTTCTGTGCTCCTTTGTGGAGCCGCCGCTCGAGCCGTGGATCGTGGAGTGCTGGGAAAGGCCGAGCACAAAGAGCACTCTGTGCTGCAGCTCCCCTGCACAGGGTCATCCCAAGGAAATCCTTTCCCTGCTTTCTTTTGGGATTGTGGGAGATCTGCACACAACTCACCTTGAGTTTGGCTTTTTCTGGATGCGTTTTTTAATTAATCTCTCACCGAAGCACCCGTTTGTCAGTTTAAATACTAAATTATCTTCTGGATTTATATTGAGGGGAAATGGAATTTTGCCTGTAGGATGTGCTGCTCCAAAGGGATAGCGAGGCAAAAAATCCTACTTACCACCTGCTCCCCTGGCATAAATTTGGTATTTTTGGGTGGAAAAAGTGCTTTGTGTTGCACCAAACCACCCTCCGTGCCTTGAGCCCAGGAGCTCAAACCTTGGGAAACTCCACTTTTTGTGTCACCACATCCCAAATCCCATGAGCTATCTTTGCAGGTCAGGAGGCCAGAAGGAGCAGGAATGTTACTGCTACCAGATATTTATGGATAAACAGGAGGATTTGGTGGTTCCTGACGTGCAGCAGTTGGTGGAACGCTCCTTCCTGTCCTCCGATCTGAAGCTGGTGGAGGTGAGTCCAGTTTCCTTCTGCTTTCCTGCTTTTCTTGCTTCCCAAAACACCTGTGAGGTGTTTTATATCCAGCACTGAATCCAGTCATGACATAGGAAAAGGCCTCTGCTTTCCCTGTTTCCCTTTTGTTCTGTGAATAATGATAGCAAATGTAGAGAAAAATCTCTGGGATCTGGCCCTTCTGGCAGCATGACTCTTTTCCCCTTTTTTTTTTTTTTTCCCCCAGATCCCATCTTGCTTCATTATCCAAATGCCACGTTTTGGGAAGGAATATAAAATGTTCAGCAAAATCATCCCTTCCTTGGAGCTGGATATAACAGATCTGCTGCTGGACAGTGAGTGGTGAACAACCAGTGGCTGTGAACAACCAGCTCTGGTCTCTCTGGGGTGGGATTCTTCTTTCTGGAGTCCCAGTTTTTGGCAGGACAAGCTGGATTTTAGGTGGGATCTGGAGGACACACTCCCTCTCAGCTCTGTTTCCTTGGCAGGTCCCAGGGAATGCTGCCTGTGTGGAGATGTTGCCACTCTGGAATGCTCAGAGTGTTTCAAGGACAAGGTGTTCGCAGCCACGGGCCTGAAGCAGTTCTGCAGCTCCTGCTCCCGACAGGTATTCCACGGCTATTCCCAAAATCCACCTTGGAAGCTGTCAGCGGGATGAACCCTCCCAAAATCCCCACATTTCCCTGGCTGTCCCTGCAGCTGCTCAGGTTGGGCATGGAGCAACCCTTTCCTGAGGGTCATTCCCACCAGGAGCCAGATGTTGTGAACCCTCTGCTTACACAGAGCCTAAATAATAATGGAATCACAGAAAAACCTGCATTGGAAAGGACCTTGAAGCTCATTCCAGTTCCACCCCCTGGATGCTGCTCACTTATCCCAGGTTGCTCCAAGCTCTGTCCTACCTGGCCTGGGACAATTCCAGGGATGGGACATCCACAGCTTCCCTGGACAACCTGTCCCATAAATAAGGTGTAATCCTGCAGGAACTGAGTGCTGATCCCTCCTCTCCATGAGCATTCCCACAGTTTCTGCTTTCTGCCTCTTGGAGGGCGACACGCTCCCGTTACAGCTTCCTGCTGCCAGGCTGTTCCCACAACCCCATTCCCAGGCAAGCAGGGAGCACGGGAATCACATCAGCAAGGAATAAATTGGGAATCTGACCTCTGCTCCCCCTTTCCTGGCCAGGCCAGGGCCAGTTGTGCCAATGCCACCCTGTCCCCTTTCCTCAGGTTCACTCCCATCGCCACCGCAAGGCGCACAAACCCAGGAGGCTGCACATTCCGGAGGAATTCCAGAGCTGGAGCGCCCGGGGCTGCCAGCAGGTCCCCCGGGAGAAGCTGGAGCTGTTTGCAGTGCTCTGCATCGAGACCAGTCACTACGTGTCCTTCGTGAAGTACGGCCCTGGGAACCAGCACTGGATGTTCTTCGACAGCATGGCCGACCGGCACGGTGAGGGAATGGGAGTGGGATGTGGGGAGCTCCCAGGGGCTGCTCTTTTTCCTCTCAAGTTCTCCTATTTAGGCTTTCTCTGGATTTGGTTTTCCTTTAGATTCCAGAGGGGCCAAGCCAAGCAGGTGGGAGTTTTTCCAGGTGCTTCTGGTGGTGGTCAAACGAGGATTTGGGATCCCATCGCAGCTGGCTCAGCTTGTGGGCAGACATTGTTCTCCTGTCCTTCTCCACTGTGCTTTTATCACAGAGTCATGGAGTGGTTTGGGTTGGAAGGGACCTTAAAACTCATCCAGTTCCAACCCCTGCCATGAGCACCTTCCACTATCCCAGGTTGCTCCAAGCCCCATCCAAGCTGGCCTTGGACACTTCCAGGAATGGGGCAGCCACAGCTTCTCTGGGAATTCCATTCCATCTCCTCACCACCCTCACAAAAAATAAATCCTTCCCAATATCCCATCTGTCCCTGCCCTCTGGCAGTGGGAAGCCATTCCCTGTGTCCTGTCCCTCCATATCTTGTCCAAAATCCTTCTCCAGTTCTCCTGGAGCCCCTTCAGGTTGAATGGTCTCCCCTAATCTGGCCCCCTCCGGTGCTTTTGTCCTCCACATCTCCCAGCTGAGGCTCTGCATGACTCTTGAGTGTGCTGGGATCTGCTGGAGCTGTAGGAACTCATCCCTTTGGGATCTGGTTTGGGACTTTGCTCCTCCTTTCCTCCTTAGGTGGCGAAAACGGCTTCAACATTCCCACGGTGACGCTGTGCCCCGAAGTTGCCAAATACCTGGACTTGCCCCTGGCTGTGCTGGCCCTGGAGCAGCCTCGGGACATGGATGGGGTGGCCAAACGCCTCTTTTGTGACGCCTACATGTACCTGTACCAGAGCAGGAAAATGGCACTTTACAAGTGACACCATTCCGGGCCGGTGTCACAGAACAACATCAGGGATGGGAGCTTGGATCATCCCAGAAGGTGGAAGCAGCCGAGTCTGGATGCTCTGAGCTGCCTGTTGTCACCTGTCTTGGTGTCAAATTATCCAAGTCAGGCTGGGTTTGTCAAATCCTGGCCCTATCCAGTGGTAGTTGGTCCTTGGGCACAGCTGGACTTGGAATTATTGATGTTCAAATTCATTCTCATTCCCCACATTCCACAATCCTCCCTCTCTGGGAACTCGGCAGCTGGAGCGTTCCCACATCCTTGTTTCCCTGCCATCCCTGCCCTTCAAAGCTGGGGACCAGCAGAAATCAAAACACAAGGAATTATCCACAGGTTTACCAGGAAACCACAACCTTTCCTAAAACATCCTCCCCTGGATTTGTGGAGTGGGGAAAATCAGGTCAGGATCGATTTTCCTCATCTGTGTCCCTCGATTCCCTGCTCTTCTCTTATCCAGCACTAACTAGCACTTTTATCCACCATCCCTTATTTCCACTCATGGATATTCTGAGCTGAAGCTATGCTTTAAAAATAGATAGTTTTCCAAGAACAAAACTGGAAGGAGGATGGGAGCAGAGGAGCAACATCTGGGCTCCTGCTGCTTCCTCTTTTTGGCACAATCTGCACAGGATTCAGTGTTCCAACCTCACTTTTAGCACTTTCTGTCCCATCTTTGCATCCACTTCCAAGTTCTGGGGTCAAATACTGGAATTCCAAGGGCAAAAATGGAAAAAAAAAAAAAAAGAGCACTCTGGGACTTTCTGCAGGAAGGTTTAGGGTTTGGGTGGGAACTGGTGTTCTTTAAGTTAAATAAATTTGTAAACTTGGAGGTTCTCTGCTATGAAGTGGGAAGTTGTACTGGAGTCAGTGGGATGCCCAAATTCCACAAAAACCTCAAGGAAAGCATCCAGGAGTCCCAGATGTGCAGGTTTAACCCCATTCCTTCCCCTTCCCCATCCTTTAATGCAGAGTGGAGTAATTTTCAACAAAGCCAGGATCAGTCCTGGTGGTTTGGGATCTTCCTGACATTCCAAGTGTTGCCAGTAGGTTTTGGAGGGATTCTTTCCCTCTGCTCAGCTCTGATAGGTCACACCTGGAATACTGGGTCCAGTTTGGAGCTGCCCAGTACAAGAGAGACAAAATCCAAGAAAAAACCACAGAGATGATGAAGAGACTGGAGCATCTCCTGTGAGGAGAGGCTGAGGGAGCCGGAATTGCCCAGCCTGGAGAAGAAAAGGCTCAGGAAATCTCCTCAATATTCACAAATACCTGAGGAGAAAGTGCAGACACCGAGGAGCTTCTCTGCCCACCAAAAAATGGTTCCTAAACATCAGGAATTGCATCTTATCCATGAGGGTGACAAATGCTGGCACAGGTCACTCTCCTTGTTCTTCATTCCTCCTCTCCCAAAAACTCAGGAAAATCTCTGCTCAGGTACAATGGACTCCTTATCTTTGGTGCTTTGCTTAAAAAAAAAAAATCTAATTTATAGCAAAATGATCCTGGAGGGTTTTTTTCCCTGTCTTAAAATGGAATTCCCAGACACTGGGGACCATCAGGCCATACTTTGTTAAGCTCTTTATTATTTTCTTCCCCATAATTTCCGCCAAGATCCAAACCATGGGAGGTTTGGAGGGCAGACAGGAAAGCCACAGGATTGATCCGTGGGGATTTCCCTCTCCCATTCCCAATGGAGCTCCAAAGGGTTTTTCACTGGAATTAATGTTGGAGCCATGGTGGGAAAAGGCATTTATTTTAAATTTCTTGCTTAGTCTGAAGCTCAGTGTGGGTTAGAGCCACGTTTCCTGTGGGAACAGGGGTTAGAGAGTGCAGGTGGCAGCCTGGAGCTGGGATCAGGCTGGAGCAGGGATCAGCCTGGAGCCAGGATCAACCTGGAGCTGGCATCAACCTGGAGCTGGGATCAGCCTGGAGCTGACCTCTGCATCCCAGGGAATTCGGCCAGAATGGAAAGAGTTGGAATGTGGCCACAGAGATGAAGCTTAAAATTGCCAAAGCAAAGAGTGTCTGCCACGGGTATCCCATGGGCGTCCCATGTCACCCTTTTGGTGGCACTCCAGACTTTGTTCTGGTGCCACCAAGGAGCTTCACAATGGGGAGCCACCACAGAGGGCACAGGGCTGGCAGGGCCACCACAGAGGGCACAGGGCTGGCAGGGCCACCAGGATAAGGCACAAAGCTGGCAGGGCCACCAAACTGGGCACAGGACTGTCACTTCCAGGGGAAGCAGGGACAGCTTTGCCTTCCCCATCCCTGTGTTCCCAGCTTCCCTACTGGGGACCCCAGGGCACTCTCCCAGTTCCTGCAGGTTCCTGGGGTTAGCGCCAGGCAGCGAAAAGGTCTAAATTAGAGCCGTTAATTCCTAACGAGGCACCTGGGCTTCCCAAAAAAGCGCGGTGCAGGAGCTGGGGGTGAGCAGGGACCCCCTCAGTGGCTGCCCTGACGCAGCTCCAGGAAGAGCCGGTGCAGCCGTTCCGTCACGGCCACCTGGGAAAGGGAACAAAGGGGGTCAGGGAGCAGCTCCGCGGTGGCTTTGCTCAGGTCACCAAATCCAGCGGCATTCCTGGGGGTGCGCCGGTGGGATGTGGGGAGCGCCGGACGTACCGGGTAGGGCTGCGGCTCCTGGAGCCGGCGGTGAGCGGGGCTGAGCAGGCTGAGGGACACCTGGGCGTGGGTCCTCACCTCGGGCAGGCTGGGCAGGGGCTCACACACCTGCAAGGGATGGAGATCCACGTGGGAAGCCACCCCCCAGCACCAATCCCAACGAGCCACCGCGTCCGAGTGGTTGTCACGTCTCAGAAGCCACCGCCGCCCTTGATCCATCCCCCAGCGTGGAAGAGGAGACCTCCCAGGAGATGGGGCCACCCCTGACCTGGCCATCCCTGAAGTAGGTGTGATGGAGGGGCTCCACGGTGGTGGGAATGACCTTGGTGGTCTCCTCAAGCCGCCCCAGCACACGGATCCCCAGCTCCTGCCCCGCGCTGGGCAGCGGCTCCTCCTCCAGGGCCATGAGGTCCATGAAGGGGTGACCTGCCAGGAGGACATCAGGGAGAGAGTTGTGGAGCAGGAGATTCCCCCAGGGCTCTGGGAAGGGTCTCCAGGCTCACCAGCAGCGTCATAGAGCCGATAGACGGCCTTCCTCCCCGGGATGGTCATCTTCTCCTCATCCTCCGTGAGCTTCAGGCACGGCGAGCCATTGACCTCCACCAGCTGTGGGAGAAGGGAAGGGAACCTGTGAACCCTCTGGGGAGGCCACTGATGCAAATCAGCTGAAAAAAGACAATTTAAAAAAACCCTAAAACCACCCCAAAGTTGGGCATTCTGCCTCCTCCTGCCTGTGGAGAACTTGGGGCTTCTGGTGGGCAAAGAATTGGCCATGACCCAGCGCTAGCACCTGGAAATTCCCCGTGTCCTGGGTTGATCCCACATCATGGGCAGCAGGAGGCGGGGAATTCTGCCCCTTGGCCCCACTCAGGTGAGACCCCCACTGCAGAGCTGCTCCAGCCCTGAGATGGAGCATCAGGAGGATGTGGAGCTGCTGGAGCAGATCCAGAGGAGGGCACGGAGATGCTTCAAGAGCTGCTCTGGAGCCAGGCTGGGAGAGCTGAGCCCAGCCTGGAGAAGGCTCCAGGGAGACCTCAGAGCCTCTTCCAAGGGCTCCAGGAGAGCTGGAGAAGGACTTTGGACAAGGGATGGAGTGACAGGATGAGGGGGAATGACTTCCCACTGCCAGAATGCAGGGCTGGATGGGATACTGGCAAGGAATTCCACCCTGTGACGGTGGAGAGGGGCTGGAATGGAATTCCCAGAGAAGCTGTGGCTGCCCCATCCCTGGAAGTGTCCAAGGCCAGGTTGGATGGGGCTTGGAGCAACCTGGGATAGTGGAAGGTGTCCCTGCCCACGGTGGTGGAGGACCTACAAAAATCCCTTCCAAGGCAAATTCTTTTGTGACTCTGTGGCTCCACTGGGGCTGGATGTCCATGGAGCAGGTGTGGACCACCTGGAAGTGGCTCAGTGAGGACTGGGATATTTGGGATTTAGGCTGCCACCTGTACCTTGTAGACACAGCCCAGCGATGGCTGCAGGGGACACGTCACCAGGTTGGTCCCAATGCCGATCATGTCGATCTCGCTCCCCTGAGGCAGCAGAGAAGACAGAGACCATCAACACCCCAGCCCTGCCAGCACCAGGGACAGCCCAGGTGACATCCCAGCCCTGCCAGCACCAGGGACAGCCCAGGTGACATCCCAGCCCTGCCAGCAGGGTTCCTGACCTCCCTCCTGAACTCCTCCAGGCTCTGCTCGCTGATGTCGTTGCTGACGGCGATGGGGATGGTCCCAAACCAGGGCACCTGGAAGCTGGAAGGAGCAGGATTTGGGAGGACCCATGGATGCACCTGCAGCACCCAGAGCCCTGAGGGCTCCCAAATCCTGGCAGGATGAGGGGCTGGGTGCACATGAGGATGACGGGGATCAGTGACATCCATCCCAGGGCTGGCGTGGGACTCACTGAGCTGCGCAGGCTCGGAACACTGCCCGGATTTCCTTGGATTGCTTGGCCAGGTCCCCGCTGTCCAGGCGCACTCCGATGGCCTGGTACCCCAGCTGGTGCAGTGCCAAGGCCACGGCACAGAAATTGGGCAAACCACTCCTGGCACGGGCAAGGAAAGCATTAATGACAAGTGGGACACGGATCCAGGGGGGATCCAGCAGCGTTTCCAAGCCCTGCACCAGCCAACATTCCTACTTCAAGGCCACCAACGAGGAGGGACACGTCCATCCCCTGTGCCACGGTGGCAAAGTCCTGGCGTCCTCACCTCTTGACACAATAGGTGTCCAGCAATCCCTGGAAGTCACACGGGAAGGTGACAGCGTAGGACACGAAGGCGGCCAGCTCGCCCTGGTTGGCCTTGCCAGGAGGAGTCTGGAGCAGATCACAAACCCGCTGCAGCCAGGACACGGCCAGGCCTGCGAGATCCACGGGGTCTCCTCCGGCCCGAGGCGGCAGCTCCTGCCAGGGGAACAGGGGATTTGCACAGCCCGTGGCATTATCCAAGGTGCCAGGAGTGTGGGAACAGGTGGAGTATTCCATTCCCCATCATCCCACTCTAATCCCTGTCTGCATTCCCATTGCCATCCCATCCCCATCTCATCCCACCCTTACCCCTATCCCCACCACATTCCATCTCCATTCCATCTCCTCCCACCCCTAACTCCATACAAATCCCATCCCCATCCCACTTCCATCTGCCCATCCCTACCCCCATCCCAATCACACCCATATCCCATCTTCATCCACATCCCATCCCCAACCCCATTCAATCCCTACCCCATCCAATCCCCAGCTCTCTCCAATCCCAACCCATTCCCATCTCCATTGCTATCCCCCCGACATGCCCACACCCCTGTGAGATCCCTATCCCATCTCCATCCCAGCTTCACCTGCACTCCCCATCCCTATCTTCATCCCACCCCCATCCAATATTCATCCCCATT
>VXBQ01003850.1:9786-53838 GCA_013400175.1 Phainopepla nitens
TTCGCTCTTAAGGGCTGGAAGAGACCCTAAAGATCATCCGGTTCCAGCCCGCCGGCTGTGGGCAGGGATACCTCCCACTAGACCCGGTTGTTCTAAGCCCCATCCAGCCTGGCCTTGAACGCCGCCAGGGTTGGGGCGCGCACAGCCTCCCTGGGCAGCCTGCGCCAGTGCCTCACCCCTCCCAGTAAATAATTCCTTCCTTGTAGCTAACCTCAATTTCTCCTGTTTCAGTTGGTACCTGTTACTCGTTGTCCTAGCCCTGCAGTTCCTGATGAAGTGTCCCAGCTTCCCTGTTTTCCCCCTTCAGCTATTGAGAGGTGTTAGGAGGTCTCCACGCAACCTTCTCGTCTTCAGGCTGAACTGCCCCAACTTTCTCGGCCTGTCTTCATAAGGGAGGCTCTCCAGGCCTCTTACCAGCTCCATGGCCTCCTCTGGACTTGCTCCAACAAATGTCACTGTTTATGCTTGTGCTCAGTTTTTTGTCACTTCAGCATTGCAGCTGCGGCCTGCACTGCGTAATTTGTACCCCATATTGTGTACAAAATAAATACATCTTTTGAAATTCTCTTTCTTAGCAAGATGCTGCCAACCACGTTGGTTAATTCTGGGAGCCAGGGCAATGGCGTGCTGAGCCCCAGAGATGCTGCGAGGCACACGGCCGGAGCGAAACGCTACAAGTACCTGCGGAGGCTCTTCCACTTCCGACAGATGGACTTCGAGTTTGCCCTTTGGCAGATGCTTTACCTGTTCACTTCACCACAGAGGGTTTACAGGAACTTCCACTACAGAAAACAGACAAAGGACCAATGGGCGAGAGATGATCCTGCCTTCCTGGTGCTGCTCAGTATCTGGCTCTGCGGTGAGTGCGGGAGAACTGACAGCATAAGGAAGAGGGCGGGAGGGTTTAGGGATAAACATTTATTTTCCTTCTAATAACACACACACACAAAAAGCACCCATCTGTATGGATGATCTTTTAATCAAAGTAGAACAGAAGAAAAAGGTCTAGCCTTTTTGAAGTTGAGGTGGGAAGTAGAAATTGGAGTAGGCTTAAGTAGTACTCTGTAGTCTTGAATTGATCTCTCTGTTGCAATTCATTTTCTGTTGCATTTTAAACTGCATAGTTCACTGTAACTTTACAGACAGTAAGAAAATCCTAGGCCACATGGCAGTGTTTTTGTTAAGAAATACTGAATATTTGGTTTACCTGAATATTATGGATAAAATACTCTTTGTACCATAAAGGCCCTGGTGAGATTCTGTATATTGCAGAATTAAGCTACTAAAAAATGGCTAATATAAATGTCTGAACTGCAACTTCAGTATTGTCTTAGTTGTCTTCTTTTAAATAGTATATTGGTGTTTGTAATAGAATTACACATGTGGTTTGGATTAACAAGGAGCTTTTATAAAACAAAGAATGTTCTATTGTAGCATTGTCTGATTTTTTTTTAAAAATAGTTTGGGTGGAGCATTACCATTAGACCCAAGTACAGATGAGTGTTCATATTGTGAATAAATTGCATTATATCTGGTTTTTGGTGGGAAAAAACTGAGCTATTGGACTGAAAATCTTGGGGGGGAAAAAATAAAAAGGAAACTGGAGATTTCATAGCCAGATACTTAAAAAACCCTATCAGTTTAAGATCTCATGCTTTCATTTCCACAGCTGACTTTTATGATCTTTCTCTGCTTTCAGTGTCTACTGTGGGATTTGGATTTGTGTTGGACATGGGTTTCTTTGAAACAATAAAACTGCTCCTTTGGGTTGTGTTCATAGACTGCGTAGGCGTTGGACTGCTGATTGCAACTCTCATGTGGTGAGTGGAGATTTCTGAAGCCAAGTTCAGTATTGCTGCTCAGACACAGAGAGTCCTCTGCTGTTCGTGAGACACTTGGTTCTTTGTTTGGGGTAAACTTACACTCAAGCATTGACTATAGGTTTTATGCTGTTGTAGTAATTGTTTCAAAATGATACCTTAAAAAAGAATACATCTTTCTTTACTGTTTCCTACAAAGGTAAATGGTCAGAAGGTCTGTATTATGATGAACATTCCAGGTTTTTTTCTGTCTTCTTGAGCTGATTAATGTTCAGCAGTAATGCCAAATTAAAAAAAAAAGTTATTAAAAAAAGAAAAAGCTGCTTAATCAAAATAATGAATGAAAAAGTCAAGCAGGATAAGCCTGAGGATGATTCTGTTAAAGCAATATACACTTGGCCCGTGCTTCTTGCTGAAGATTGTAGCTAGTGCCACCACAGCCACGTCTGTTCTGTCTTGTGCTTGGCAGCTTTTGGCTTTGTTGGTCATTGCTGCCAGTTTTATCCTCTACTGTCCAGAGACTTGCAGAAGTAGAGAGGCAGGAGCAGGTCATTTTACAACCCAGGCCTCATCAGCACCAAAGATGTGTCCTGCAGCAGGGAGGGAACCATGAAATGACAGCAAGTTCCTATTTCTGTGCTGCAGCAAGGGGAGGGCACCACAGAAAGAGTTTTTATTTTAAAAGGAACTTAAGAAAGCAAGGACATTTAAGAGTTCCTAATGATGGAGATGACATCTTAAAGTGCTGTTGATTTGAAAAGGGATAAATCCTGACAGTGGCCTCAGGAGCTCCTGCTTGTAATTGCAAAATGCAGAATGAGGCACTTAAAAGAAATGCAGCTAATAGGTGAAAGTCCACCTGGCCTATGCTCCTGTCTGGAAGAGCAACCCATAAATTGCTGGGGAAGAGCTTGTAGTAATGCTCCCTGCCCCTGTCCTCCAGCAATTTGTGCTTCAGGATGCAGTCTCCTAAACTAGGAAGACTTCAGCATCTGCTGGTTTTCCTCTGTCCTTTAGTCAGCTTCCTGCAGGCCTCAATACCAGTCACCTGGCTCTGGTTTGGTTCAAGTCCCTTCTTCCAAGGCTCACCTTTTTTCCCAAAAGCTCCCCCCATTCCTAATGAGTCTAAACTCCTTCTTGCCTCACCTCTCCTCACCTTGCACCCAGGCTCTGCCTCTTTGCAACCCCACCCTTGGCACCAAGAGTAGGTCAGAGGAAGCTTCCATGAAAACTCTGGTCTCTTATTTCTCAGCATGTATTGACTTCCTGTTCCTCTGCTAAATGGGATAAACGTTTTGATGTCAGCAGAACTTATGCTGAAGGAAAGAGCCTTGAGGCTCATTCGGTAGCCTCTAATACTGGGCAGTGCACATTGCATTTGCACATCTTTTCAGTAATAATAGGCAATGTTATGAGCACTCTCCTGCCCTCCTCCTGTCCTTGCAGTGCATCAGTTCTGCAGAGATGAAATAAACCATCTCTGTGTGAGGTATGCTGATCCTGTAGGAGCACTTCACTGAAGTCATCTCCCTGTGTGTACAGAGAGAAGTGGCAGCTTGTGACTGCAGTGTTAAATTGTAGCACTGATCTCTTCTTTATGAAGAAGTTTTGTTTCTGTGTAACCCACAGGGTATTTCAGCTGCCTCTAGCATGCAAGGGATGTGATGATAGTTTTAACAAAAAGATTTTAACAATAGTCTGGTCTGCATGATTCTTGCATGTTTTTATTCCCAGACAGCAGAAACTTCATGGTGGAGAGTTGGGATCACATATGACTTACTACATCAAACCTATGTTTTGTCAGTCAGCTTTATAGATTAATATTAACAACAGTCTCAAATATTTTTTCATGTAGGTTCATTTCAAATAAGTACTTAGTGAAGCAGCAGAACAGAGATTATGATGTGGAGTGGGGATATGCCTTTGATGTACATCTGAATGCCTTCTACCCTCTTCTAGTCATCCTGCATTTTATCCAGCTGTTCTTCATCAACTGTAAGTAGAATACTTTGAGCTCTCTGCTTCAAAATGGTGCACTGTCAGGACAGCTGACAGCAGTTATCTCTTGCAGACGTCATCATTTCTGATTCTGTCATTGGGTATTTTGTTGGGAATACGTTATGGCTGATTGCAATCGGCTATTACATCTACGTGACATTCCTAGGATACAGTGGTGAGTAACATCAACTCTTTTGTATTTCTTTGAGTAAAAAGAAGAGGATGTTTTCAGGCTATTAATATGATCATAGCACATTATTTGTAAAGCAGAGGCTTAGCTGCATGTTGAAGTAATTCTTTCTTCGTGGTAAATCAAGTTTGATAGAAATGTACCACTCCCTGTTTTCAGGTGGGTGGACATCTTAACCAAAGAATTTATATTCTCTACCTCACCAAATTCCCTTCTTGTATTAGATCTGTAGCACCACAACTTGGTTTTCTTGTTCCTCTGTAAATCCACTTGAAGATGTTTGCATTCTGTAAAATTCTTTAATGAGTTTAAGACCATAGTTTTAGGTAAAACAGTTCTCTGAGGCATTTTGAGATAACTGTAGGGCTAGTAGGGCAGAGATGTCTGAGGAGGACAGCAGAGCAGAACTGTCTTGCCTCAAGGCTACTCTACATGAAGCAACTTTTTAAAGAGCACTATTTTATACTTGCTTCAATATTGCTTCTGTTTCAGCATTGCCCTTTTTGAAGAACACAGCTATTCTTTTGTATCCATTTGCACTTCTCATCATGCTCTATTTGATCTCATTAGCATGTGGATGGAACTTCACCAAGATGCTTTGTTCTTTTTATAAATACAGAGTGAAATAAAACCAGGACTTCATGTATCTTATGTTTATTTTGTTTCTACCTTAGTCGTTTTGACAGTAAAAAAAAATTAAGAACATTTTGTAAATGGTTGTAAATTTCTCTTTATTGTAGATAATTGTGTAAAAAAGTTTGAAGTGTCCTTTTTTATTAAAATATTTACAACAGTAAACATGTTAGCAATTTTGTTCAAATACTTTCGCAGTACATTCCTAAAAACAAGTTACTTGTACATTTCTGTAGCTTAAATTTAACTGCAACAAGTCTATGTAGCATAACTCTTACTGCAGATACTTTGCACATACTGGCATAAGCTCTACATTATGAGGGGTTGAAGTGACACCAAAAAGCAGTTTTCTTGAAGAGTTATATTGGAATACCTTGCCTTGGGACTGTGTGAAAGTACAGATCTTCATAGTGTTGCGATGGTAAAGCAACAACTGTCTCTAGATACAGATCTGTCCTCTCCTTGTATGAAAGACCGTGAGAACAGATTTACTTCAGTGACTACTTCAAATATACATGGGCAGCTCTGGCACACAGAAGAAACAGTGATGAAAGGCACAATTAACATGACCCATATCAGGTTTCCAAAGATAGCAGCAAGTTTTAAACCTAGTCTCTAGGAGTCCAGTGGGTATTACTAGATCCACCATTCTGAGTGGCAGGTCAATGAACATGGAAGGAAAGCACAAGTTGGTTTGGCTACAGGGGTGGGCTCATGGCAACGCCTGCAGCTTTGAAGTCCACAAGGCAGAAGTAGAAACTGACCATCACAAACAATATCTCATGGAAAGTGAAGATGACAGCTTTCCAGTGAAGTGTTCAGCATGAAACATGAGCACTAGGATTCAGTTTCCAAAACAACACAAGAGTAAACTGGTTACAGTAAGACAATTTCAATACTAGAATTTGATCTCTAAGGAAAACCTATAATTTATCTTAAAATACCAAATATGCTGGCAGTGCATCTTACAGTACTGTGTGTTTCAGCCACTGTTAAGGCTTGAAGAGATTCATGTTTCCCTCTCAGCAGATGCTGAGCAACGTTATCCTTTAAACAAGGAATACAGTGAACTGCTGATCCATGGAAGGTGAAGGATTCCAGTCAGGATCTGCTCCCTCCCTGACTAACAGCACGAGCTCCCGTCCTGCAGGCAGCTGCAGCCTAACTGTACACCTTTTCCCTAACAGGAATCCTAGCATCACTGATCATCCACTTCAGTTCAACAGTAAAAATACGTCAGATTTAGTGCCCTGTGGTGCAATACCATTGAAGGACTCCGGGCCTGTGCACCTTCCCTTTAGACATATCAACGTTTTTCCCCTTGAAAGAAGGCTTCATCATTGTCAAAATTAAGCTACTTTAACTTCCAGCAGTTCACTGTTTACAGCAGAACTTAGCAGAATCCTTTAGAGACCACTAAGGTCAGAAAGGTGATACTCAAGGACTGATTCACCAGGTATCCATGGGCTGTGTGTTTTACATCAGCAATCAATGCTAGCCTGAAAACACCAGTTGTTTAATAGCTTTTCAGCCTTATGCTGGTGATTGTAAAGATGATTTAAAAACACAAGGACTTTTTTTCCCCCCTTTCTAGCTAGAGTTACTTGTTCTAGCTTTCTCAGAATATATCCTTCCTAGTAAGAACAAATGTAGAACCTTGGGTTCATGTATTTTAGGGGAGCAAGGTTTGAGAAGAATTTTTCTTTTCCCCCATGCCACTGAAACAATACTTTCCAAGTTGGAGGTGAACTACAAGTTACTGTGATACTTCACCTGGAGCAAGTACTTCCAACAAAATACAGAGATTACTGAAATTATAATATATCTGGGGGAAAAAAAAAAGGAAACTGGTACACAGTTTCCAGATTTTTCCAAAGACTAATCACACTTCAGCTCATTCAAGGAACTGTGTTTCACACAGGCAAAGTATAAATTGCTTTGCTATAAACTGATTCAAGGTATTTAAAAACTGCTTTCTAACAGCTAGACAAGCAGTGATACGACAGAAGACTCCAGTCTTTTCTTGGTCTGTGAATCACTCTATCTGAATTTTTCTAAGACAGCTTTAAGTACAGAAAAAATGAATATATCCATAGGAATTTTTTCCATCAATGAAAACACATGGTTGAAATGCCTGCAAAAGCTCAAAGCCTTATACAGTGCTTTCAAAACACTCTAATTATCACATCCTGTTCACATTATTTACAAAGTTTTCAGTAGGATGACCCACTGAATGAGCAAAGCAAGATTATACTGACAGTGTTGAGTTTCCTTGGTCCCAAGCAATCATGATCAGCTCAGAAAAGCAAACGTTCACATCAGCCAGTCTTTCTGGCATCCAGTGTATGAAGTTCATTTGCCCAGGTAATGAAGGTTTCTGGCTATGCCTTTGGTTTCACAAAAATTTGCTTTTCTGAAGCTTTAACAGCATCAGAAGGAGCTAACCAGGAGCATAGGATAGTGCAGGTTTTTTTTAAACACTTATAATTATTACATAATTCTAAGATTCAGCGACCTCAAGGGGATTTTTAAAGTCAAAACAAGAACAACTTGAAATTGAACAGATGTGGGGAAAAACTCCCTCAAAACAAGTAATGGGTTTAAGATGCTGTTTAATATCTCTTAGGGTAATACTGTCCCTTACAATACTGAGGTGCAGGAGACACTGGCCCACTGGTGTAGACCCAGCCACAAAGGGTACCCAAGCTAAAGGCTGATGAGCCAAATAGCCCAGGTGTTCTTACTTCACCATACTTCCAGGAAGGAGACTTGCACCACTTTAGCCTGACGTGGGATTGGAATTTAAAGGTACAAGGCCCAAAATATCTGTCTGCAGAAATGACCTACCTGATTACACCAGCTCTGAATTTACCTGGATCTATGAAATATAATTTGTATTCATGTGGCACATTTATCTAGAGAGCCTGTAAGCTCAGGAACATTGAAAGTATTGAAACAGCCCAGAGTATTTTCAACTCCTGCTACTAGAATGTAGTAAAAATGCATTAATCTTTAGAAAACAGTGCACATTTTACCACGCACTGGTTTCATTTGTTGTCTTGGATAAATTTCTTCTCAACATTTTTGAAAAACTAAATATACTACTAACCAGTCTTGCACAATCAATGTGGTCTGGCTTCTATGTATTTAAATATATTAGCAGTGATTCATCTTAACTACTGTGAAGCATCAGGAACAGTGATGCTTTTAGATTAAGCACACAGCTTTACATAAATGGTACCAGTAAATTTCCGGACTCACGGAGAAATGGAAAAGGTCACTGTCAGCAAAACTAATTATAGTAAGAAACTGCAATATCTAATGTATTTCTGCAGTCTGGATTGTAATAAATAACCCTAGTTTAAATAACTTGCCTCATTCATTCACAGACACAGCTGAGAAGAAAACCTAAATACTTTCTCAGACCTTTGCCAGCTGATGTGTGATACAAAGCCGTTGCATGTTGGTAATTTGATGGCAGGGCATTATACAGGAAACAAACGGGGCTGTAGCACCACAACAGGCTAGAGTCACACAGGATTCAGAGCCTAGTCACCCACATTCCTAAACCCAAGAATAATCTTCATTTATGTGACCAGTGCTGAGCTTATGCCCTCAGTGTCTATGGGCAACACGAGCTTTCCAAGTAATGTTTTATTTACACCACCTGATGCAATCAGAAAAAGTAACAAGGTCTGCTTGGTATCTAATTTTTCTTGAACTTACACCAGTCGGTTCAAACAGAAGGCCTTACCTCTGTGTACAAATCTTGTCTTCCCTGTGTCCCCAGACAACATAGCTAAACCAAAATGACAATAGTCTGTAGAAATAGCTAAGTTCTTGAATACTGCTGAACTGTCAAAGCTATGGCACAATTCTCCAACAAGGCAGAAGAGAAGATAGGTTGACGCTATAACCCAGCAGTGAGGGTGTGATGGAGAGGCAGGTTTAGGCTCCTGCTCCTTATAAACATATCACAAAGGACAGGCCAAATCTATCAGCTGAACTTTAATGGGGAAGTACAAATTCAAGACCCCTGCTCTAGATCAGGAAACCTGCAACAGGTTTTGGGCATCTCTGCCCTGATCATAAAGACAATAAAGGTCAACTTAAGTGATTCTATGATTCTGTGTTGGGGGTAGCAGTGTTGTGTTTTTCCACAGGGAAAGCTGGCCAGCTTTTGAGATGTCAGTTCCAAGAGGCTGGTTCACAGCACAACTGACAATACCCAAGCCAGCGTGGATGCCTCCCTCCAGTGTCAATCAGGCACTTCATTCCTATTAAAGGGAGGAATCCCTGCCTCTCTTTCTCCTGGCCATTTCTGACTAACTGCATTTTTCCCGTGCCTGAGTCTTTACACATAAGCACCTAAGCAGAAGGACCCTTAAGAAAAGAAGCAGCATTAGTACTGCAACAGTTCCACTCTGATTGTAATCCAGACCACGTTCTGTTCCTGACCAAATTTCTGATTCATTTAAGAAGATTGTTGTTTCCCTTGAAATGAAAAGGCAGGGTACTAACTTGAGGCCAAATTCAGTTCCTACTATAAAGTTAGTGTGAGTTACCATTCTGATCCATAAAGGAGTCAAACTAAGACCTCGTTCTTAAACAAAGGAAGAAAATAAACTGTAATTACTCAGTAATGTATCCAAAATAAACACTGCAATAACAGAACGTTTTGAAAGGAGACCTCAGAAAATCAAATGTATCTGTGGTTCATTCTTTTGATAAAAGTTAACCTCTTGTCACTCCAAAGCAAAGCTGGAGAATGATTTTCTTCAGTACAGAAAATGAATTTGTTCAGCCTAGGAAATGTTTACAAATATTTTTAGAAAGAACTGGTTTGGAGTAAAAAAAAAATTCTTCTAAAATGCAATGGATTCTGTCTAAAATCACTGCAGATTTAGTACATAATATGAAACAAGACATTTCAACATGCTTTTTATGTGGCTACAAACTGTACATAGTGGAATTTCACAGCCCCAAAGAATAATGCTCTTCAGAACTCTGTTTATGCCTCTGAACATCATTCAAATTCTGTGTATAAAACTACATAATTTAGAAACCTAATCTTGTTTTTTTAAACATGGCAGTATATTTGAAATATGGTATTAATTTATGTTTGCATCTCCAAAGAAAAATGTAGAAAGATAACTTAAACTAGAGAATTCATAAAAAAACTATATCAATTTAAAATTTTACTGCATAAAAATATGTACTTTTCAAATTATTTTAATAAATTAAATACCCCTAGCATTTTCAATATATATCCCTGACAGTCTATAAAAGAGGGTTCTTGTTATAGAAAATAAATGGAACTCCGAAAGTACCCCCTCCATAAAACTTATTTAACAATAATTATATTTTTTTTTCTTCAAGGAATGTAACAATATGTACAACTCTATATTACTATACTATCAAAATAGTACAGGTTAAGCGTAGCAGGGTTCTGCAACCATAGGATGGTAAAGTCACATTACAGTGGAGGACAACTTGGGCCTCAGATGAACGTTATCAGTGTGGAGCATCAGTTCCTGGATGGATCAGATAAGAAGGGGTAAATACAATCTTCTCATCTACAGTAGATTTCACAAGAGGTAGAGTTCAAGTGAAAAAGAATGACATTTGGAATAAGGTGCATGCTCAGTATTTTCAGTTGGTTGCTTGCTAAGGATGTCAGATTTTATAGGAAGAATTTTCAATGATTCTTTTTCCTCTAAAGCAGATTTTCGGGATCAGTTTGTAATCTTTTTAATATGAATCTGAAATAGAGAATCAGAAAAAAATAAGTCATGGTTTAGTGTACTACATTTCTCAGTAATAAGAGGTAATTATTTTCAGTGTTAGCCAAAAGTCTGAGCTTCAAAACAGAATGGAGAGATCTCCCATTCACTGGTTATGTTTTTCAATGTTTACCACCTCTTACCTCATTCAGAATTGCCCAAACAGCTGAATTTTGTATCACTGAAAGCCGGAATGATGAAATAGGATTTAGGCTGGGGTCAACTGTTCCTTCAGCTACACCATTTTCAAACTTCCCTGAAAAAGTACATACTCAATTAAGTCCTGTTCAACAAACTGAAGAACAAAATCCAGAAAATGCATTTGTAGTGTCACAATACACAGTGTCATTGTGACAGAATCACAGTGAAACCAGTATCATTCCTGAAATAACAGGCCGTGAGTGATTTTGACATCAAATCCAGTTTTGCAGCAGCAAACAATATGGGGCACATCATCAGCACACACCAATCTGAACAGGATTACACATAAGAATAAAAGCTTTCAAAATATCTAAAGGCATTAACATCAAGACCTCTGTGAAGATTTTGGCACAGGTACTCATTTAATAGCACAGAACTAATATGATGCCTTTGGCTTATGTGTTTTCAAATAGGATTAAGGACAAGGGATATCATTCATGCATAACATATTCCTATTTAAACCATCTTCAATTATATTAGGATGAGTAAGAGTTCAATTTAAAAGCCCAGTTAGACTTTACAGTTAAACCACATAGACAACAACTGTATTTTATTATGACAAAAAAATGTGCTTCCATTATAACAAGATTGCCCAAACTGTGTCCAGCAACTAATTAAAATCCATGTGTAAAATTTCTTTTCCTTGACAACAGGCACCTTCCCCAATAACCACTTGGCTGTTGAAATGTCAGTCTCGTCCTGTGATGAGACAACTGATTGTCTGTAGGGTGGGTTCAAATCCAGGCCAAGCACACAACTCACACCAAAGCACTTGTGCCATCACAGGACAGAGCAGGTGATCATACAAAATCTGGGAATGCCTCTGTGGTAATGTAGGTGATCAATCCTGGCAGAAAAGTTGGATGTAGCTGCACTACGACTAAGAGTCACAAGTGATCTCTGTTTAGTACATCAGCCTCTGAAAAGAATTAGTGGACACAATATTAAGTAAAGCCTATGGGGTCACGTACCCAAAAATGAATGATAAAATCTCAGGTTTAGGTTTGTTTTTGTTTTAATAAAGATGTCTTCAGGAGTTGCAATAGTAAGAATACACATATTTTTGTACTGTTACATACCTATCCTGAAGTAACCATCCTCTAAGCGTTTGTCTTTGGTTTCTTTGCTTAATACCAGTTCTTCACTCTAGAACAACAAAGCATAAATGAGATAATTTATTTTGAAATATGACTTTGCCACAGAAAGACAAATGTGTGAGCACTGTTCTTATATATTCAGCATCAATTTTTTCCCAATAATTAAGAACAAGCCAGGAACATAGTTATTTATAGCCTTAGACAAGCAAACACCAAAAAAAAAAAAAAAAAAAAAAAAAAAAAAAGAGCAGCAGTGTTCCAGAACTGAACAATACTTGGCTTCAAAGGAGAAAAATCAAGTACTCTAAGTGCCCCATGGAACTCACATGGTAATTGCCATGTGAACAGAATACTTAGCACATACTGGCATACACAGTAGGAGACAGGCAAAGGCAGGACCTGCCTTCTTTTTCTGTGGCTTAACAAGAGCTTTCTCTCTTGGACAAATGAAAACTTACAGCTTATTTTTTGATCTAAGACTTTGGGTGAGATGGAAAGGCATCAGACCAGCGAGGGAAGTGCTGCAATTATCATTTCACTGCCTCACTATATGGATAGGGACCAGTAAGTTTTTTCTTATTAAGCACAAAAAAAGAAAAAAAATTATAAAGCAGAGCTTGAAAAACAGCTTGAAAATTACAACCATGATCCAATACTGAAAGATCCACTCTAAGAATTTCCCAGGAATTAATTAAAAATGCTTAGCATAATGGAGATTAAATTGATCAGTTGTTCTTTTTTTTTTTTTTTTTTTTTTTTTTTTTTTTTTTTTTTTTTTTTTTTTTTTTTTTTTNTTTTGAACTAAGGCTGCTGAAAAAGTGGTGGGAATGTTTTTGCTTATTTATTTGGGGGGAAGGTGTTTTGGTTTTCTTTGTTGTTGTTGTTTGGGTGTTTGGGGCAGTACTGTGTTATAAATTTTTGTTACAAGTTTTTTGTTATAAGTCCTGAGGGTTTTCTTAGTGTGCTGCTTGAATCCCAGAAAAATCCAGTCTGGGGGTACTCTGGTTTCTAAGGGTTGTTTTTTGTTTTTCTGAATTCTGCTTTAGGAAGATCAGGGTTAAAATACTTCAATGAGTTTCTAGCTCTATGGAAGTCCAGGGTGGAGAAACAGGGCCCTCAGGAGCTGCCGTCCTCAGCTGACAATATTTTACTGACAATATTTTCTGCTGACACCAGTGGCTTAGGAATAGGCCAGATGCAGTATTTCCTGTATACTTTTTCCACAAATTGCATCAATAGCAATAGAACCTCTGTAGAATTACTTCCTTAAGGGATGCTCCAGTGAGGGACATTCCACAGCCAAGTAAAGCCAAAAAAGAGGTGCCTGATGCACATTTTTGCTCATTATCTTGTGCATTTTTGTATCTTGGGCTCAGATGAAGTGAGGGCTGCTGCTGCTCTTGTGGTTGAATGTTTTTTCACAGGTCTTGAGAAACAAACCCCTCAGATCTTATGATATAATACCCCACATGTCATGTTGTATAATTAGAAACAAAGTAACAATTTTCTTTATAAGGATGGGAATAGTAAGAAATTCCTGGTTTTGCCTGCTCCAAGGAAGGCAGACTGGGAAAATGGAGATGTGAACTCCTCCACAATTACTTACTTAAAAAAATAGATTAAAAGAAAGTTAAAAAAAAAAAAAAGATTCAACATATGGAAATTTTGGCATAGATTTCAAGATTCCTACACCAGGTATATGGGGGAAGATAGAGATACTTTGCCATTTTAATACTAAATAAAATAAACTTGTCTGAAGTAATATCTTAATCCTCTCAGTCTTTTGTAATATAAATAGTTAGCTGTAATAGCTAGTTGAAGAAAAAGAGCCCATACCATCTGACTTCAAACAAGAATATACTTCAGATAGTGTAGCACTCTCCTGTGGTAAAACTGGCTGATTTATGGGGGAAAAAAAAATCAGAAATCAGCAGAAAGATACACATTCTGTTTAAGAATCTATATATTTGGGTTTGGATGTGTATCAATCCTTGAACTAAGACTTTTTTACTAAGTCAAAGAGCAGACTGACTTTGGTTTCCCATTTCCCAAAATACACAGGAGAGGGAAGACTATTTATTTTTTTGTTTTAAATAGTAGCAATGAACTGGAAGAAAATGACCTTGTTCACCTCGAAACTACCAAGAGCACTTGTAGCAGACTGCACCCTGAATGAACATCTGAATAGTTACAACAGTCTTCTGTGAACATATGCAATTAAAAGTAGGAAAAGTATGAGAACATCAGAACATCAAGTTCATACAGTTGAAAGAAGCATTTATGTCTCCTCACCCTAAAATCCAAAAAAGAGACTTTGCTTTTATCCTGTAATGGAGAAGACACAAATCAAAATTCATACCTGAAAAGGCAAAACTTCTACAGTTGTGTTTAGAAGTATGTCTCCTGGATGCTCTGGATTGCCACTGTGAAACAAGTACCTGTAAATGAAAAGAAAAAAAAAAAGAGACAGTCTACATTCATCAGTCAGAATTATCTGTGTTCCTGTCTTGCATGTTAATTGTCACATGCAGATGTTACAAGGCTAAACACAATTTTTATACTGAGCCTACATCAGCTGGGAATAAGATGGTTTCACGTATTACTGTAATTGGAAGGGGTCAAGTTTGTCAGTTGCTAAAGAGTAGTTGGACAATATTTTACAGAGGAAGGGAGTTTGCATCATCTGCTCTTGCCAGATTGCATTACACAAAGCTGTAGTCATTATTGCCTGGCACACTCTGGAATCACCTCCAGAAGCAGGAGCCCTGCCTTCCTTCAGCCTCTCCCTGTGCCCACAGGATGAACTCTGCAGATCCATTCTGAAACAGTTCTGGGAACTTAGCCAAGTCAATATTTTGCCAGGTGAGTGTTCCCCAAGTCCATCTCTCCACCATGGTTCATTGCAAAATCTCATTGATGATTGTGCCAGGAATTCCCAGCCCTCATCCACACCCTTCATGTTACCTGAATTCAAACTTCTATTCCAAGGACAGATTTATTTAAGAAAAAAATCCCTTTAAAAAACACAAACCATAAAAGCTTGACATGTATACACACATAAAAAGGACTTTTTAAACCTGTACAAAGTTCCCATTACTCTTGCTCAGTTGTGCAATTTTTTTTTTAATTGGACAGAGTAAATATGCTTGAAACATTATCTAATCCATCTCTATCAGTATCAATCAGTGAAGTGTTCAAATTCTAACTGCTTGCTCTGAACAGCTTTTGCAATACTGCACATGTGTAGATTATGTTACAAAAGAGACAGTTTAATTTCTCTTTATATATAACAGGAGCTTCATGTTATTCTGATTATGTATTATGTAAACCAGTAATAATATTTTTTTACCACTAGGTGGAATCAATGCTTGAAAATTGTTCACTACTTGCCATTTTTTCTAGTGGACCAGAGTTAATTCAGATTACTGTCATAAACTAATTAGATCCTACACCTACTCAGATGCCACTTTTAGGAAGACTATTTTACTTTTATTATGTTTAAATGAATATGTAAAAATCTATCAACACATTTCAAACCTTTCTTCAATTGGAACTTAGATGATACTTACTGTTAATTTCTCTTTGACATTAAATATGTCACCAGCCAGAGACAAAATTAGTTCAGAAATTATCGCTTGATTAAAATTCAAAACATTAGCTCAATTTGCAATTTATTAAGATGCAGTTAGAAATGTAAATTCCAGCTTGTCTTTATCCAATACATTTGAAGCCAGGTTGAATACCTGCCATTAATCCATACTCCACAGCTACAAGACAAGTAGAAGGAAACAGCACTCTGACTCTGACTCAGAAATGGCTGTGACCCCAAAATGATAGAAGTATTTCATGAAAATGCACACTCACGTAGAACATTTCTTTCATCAAGGCTCGGAAGAGGAGCAACACCTCACATTGTCATACAAGAAAGCCACACTGGTTTCTATTGCATTGGTTTCAGCAGAACTGCACAATTGTACTGGAAAACAGAACTGGACTACATAAGCCTCACTATTGTGTTTCAAGAACAATAATTTCCACACTGTACTTTCATGTAAAGGTTTGTCAATTCCAAAGTATACAAGGTACCTAAAACATCTACAGTTCTTCCAAGACAAATCTTGTGACCTTTTGCAGACATTAATGACATCCAAAAAATCCCAATGAATTCCTTTTTCTAGGAAGATGCTTTTGTTGTACATCTTGATAGTAAGCAAAACAAAGCTCTCAAGAAAGCTGACCAGAAAACTAAAAGTACATTCTGCTGTCTTTTGACCTAATAGATCCAACTAGCCATTCCTTAGTCTATCAGATATCCTAAGCAGTACTGGGCATTTTTTCTCTTGAAAACACTGAAAATTCTAAGGAGACTTAATTTAAAATGAAAGTAATCAAACACTCATCTAAAGTATTCCCATCAAAAGCTCCACCCAAACCACAGACATGCTTCCTTAGCACTTAGTTCTGAGAAGACACACCTAAAAATCCACAAAGAAACTCCCTGTGATCTGGGATCACTGTACTCTCAATGAACACTAATTGGCTTCAGGTTTGGATGGATTTTTTGAGGGAAGCAGTAGCAGTGAGGGCTTTGTTTCTTCGTGAGAGGTTGTCATTTATTTATTTGGGTTTGTTTGCTTGTTTTTAAAAAGAGCCCTGCAAGCACACAGCCAAAGCCAACCATTTGTCCTACTGTACCATCAGCTTTGAGACTGAGATGCAGCTTCCAGCCCTCAGCAGTTGTCACTCCATCACAGCAATGCACTCATGAGTTGGCACAGTGCCATAACAATTTACAACAGTAATTAATCAAACCAAATTTCTATGTAACCAAACCTGCTATTTTAGTGTATTTTCTATAACTATCTGTTAATCCATATGCACACACAAATGTAACACATGCACATGTCACATTTTAAATTATGTTTAGAAAGGAAGGGATATTTTTATATCTGAGCCTTGCTTCAACACTTGACAGATAACACCTACTTAGACATTAAAAGTCACAGAGATTGAAAACACAAGCCTAAATACACATACACAGTCAATTCATACCTATGATAAATATTTTCTTTAGAACTAAAATTTACCAATTAGAAAATTTTAATTGAAATAAAATTTAATTTAGGAACAAAGAGATATTCTACAGCTCTTATAAAATAAGTGTCATTAGCTATTCTTTTGTAAAACTTGCTTTTCTGACCAGGGAGATTTTCCAATGGAGATTCTTTGGAAATGGGTTGAGAGAGTAAAACTCATTTCAAAACAAAGGTCAATTAAACCTCCCATTCAAAAATCCTTGAAATGGCTTTTAAGGAACCTGACTTTACCTCCCTAAACCTTTTGGGTTTGCACTCTATATATGCCAAGACCTTTTTTACAAACTTGCTGTTACACTAGATATTTAACTGAACGAGAGAGTATTATGGGTTTCTCCCTCCCAGGTGGAGAGAAGACTCCTATGTCCTCTAACTAATTAACTGATTTAGTCATCTGATATTTCTTAAGTAAAACGGACATTTCTAAAAGCCACAGAGACATCTGCAGGACATTTAGGGTCCTCATTAAATCACTAATGTAGAGTAATCCAGCTGATAGCCATAGGATTAGGAGGTTGTTTCCTTTTATTTCATTCCTGCACCAGTAATAAGATGGCTGGCCCAGTCCTTTTTTCTCTCAAGAGAAACACTGGTTTATAACTGGACTGAATGACCTTAAATGTCTTTTCCAACCTAAATTATTCTATGATTCTATGGTTTTCAGACTATGATAGGTATTTCTCAATAGATACTGAAGGACCTGGGAATAGCTTTGCTTTCAATTGCTGAATTATTTTGAAACTGGGATTTACACATGACAGTCCATGTAAACAATAAAAACATGCACCTTTTTTCCTAATAATTTAACATTTTTTTATGGTAGAATCACTAAGATTTCCTTGCCTACCTGCTGCTTAAACCTAACACCTTCTGAACCATTCCTTCAAACAAAAATTCTGAAAGCAACAGATTTCTAAATATAGTAATCCCAACCAAACATAAATTCACCTAAAGTTTTAAAAAAAACAAACCCTACGATTGCCTTATGGAATATTACTTCACTACTGTCTTAATTACAAAATACAAAACATGAATTCAATTGAACATTTTTGATCAAAGTTATGAGGGAAAAGTAATTCTAAGTTACAATTGCTAAGTGTAATACTAATGTATCTGAATATAAGAGAACCTCTCCTGCTGGCAATGTCTTTTTAGAGTCCCAGGACAAAGATAATAACCAGCTACTCTAGATATTCAAACACAGAGACAAACCTCCTCTCCACCAGAAATAATTAAATGTATGAACTCACATACATTCTGCTCATGACCTCAATGTGGTATGAGAGTAAGAGGAGGCTAAGTGTTAATATTTCATGTAGCATTAAGAAATACACAAAATTTCAGGAGTACTGAAGGTTTAAAAACAAACACACAAACAAACAGAAAAAAACAATGTCAATCACCAAACTAAATGGAGCAAAGTCAAAGCTGCAAAGAAAACTTCTGTTTTCATACTCAGTGACTTCAGTATTTACCCAGGTTGAGGGGTTGAGTTGTTGCCATGGAGCTAGATACACATATAAAATCAAGACAAATAGAGGGGAAAGCCCTCCCAGCCAATAAGCTGAAACAAATATTCATGTGTATCCTAACACACAAAGGGAGGGGAAGGCAGAAGTGTGATTATCATTTGTACACTGACTATAAGATACCATTAGTTTGCCAATGCAGTTGACTATTAGGGTACTTTAAAAGCCCACACTCAGGTTCAGAACCTCTCCTATAGAGCACCCAGAAAGACTCTCACCTTTTGTAACATCTCCCAGAAGATGAATAAATTAATATTACTAATCTGAACTGCTGACTTTAATATTCTTTTAATAGCTAAATTTTTTCATCACCTGTGCGTTCAAAACAAAACCAAAACAACTATGCACACCTCTATTCACCCCTCATCTTGCTTATAAAGGGATGTATCTCTCCTCTTTCTCTCATATCCAAGCATATTTAGGCCCAAAACCCCATTATTCTCTCTATTACCTAATATGATTTCTTTTAGGTGTTAAAAAACCTTTTCTATTTAAATAAAGTGCCAATTATTTTTCATCTACAGAAAGTGTTCTAATTACATGTTCTATTAAAACAGAACTGTATACACAACAATTTTATTAGTAAATTGTGGCAGTTTTATAAAAGTAAACAGTATACAAAAATATGTTAAACAGCACAATCTACATTCACTATCAATATATCTGTGGGTTTTTTTGAAGCAAATAAGTTATCTCACCTGATACTAAACCTGATTCTTAGAATGTAAGAATGCTTTGTGCTCTGTAAACATCAGGAATCAAATCCTTTCCTTCACATATCCTCCTTATATCTCTTTTCAGCAATCTGATGTATTTTAGTATATCTCATTTTCAGAAAAGGAAAATAGGTAGGAAGGCAGAGGGGAAATATTTCCTTCCATGTTTGAACAAATTATCCATAGCAACATGCAGCCTTGGAGTTTTTAATTCTGCACAACATGAATTTCTGTAAAAGCAATATTCAGTCAGCAATTTTTGGCTTTCTACAGATGCCATCATCCACTGCAAGAGTCATTATTCACCAATTCTATCCAGCATTTTTGATCACTGGATGCAAATGTGGTAAAAGAAAACTAATCTACCTCCTTTGTGTCACTTTCTCAGAATCCTAATCAGGAAGTGTTATTCTACTGTCACTGGAAACCAGTATTAACCATGCACTATTTCCTCATGAAAAACCCAAACAGAAGATGAATAATTTCTTTTTCCCTCTCTCAAGCTCAATTTATTCTCCTATTCTTCATGCCTCTTACTAAGTCATTTGAAAAAATTGCTTATACTTCCAAAAAAAGTGTAATTCCTCCAGTCTATATATATGCATCTGCCAAGTACTCACAATAGGTAAGCAAGGTAGTAGAAGCTTTTGTTATATATATATATAAAATATATATTTTGTTATATATAAAACATCTTGTTATAATTCCAAATTCAGAAAAAACTCCCCACAAAGAAAGAAGAAATCCCCTGGCCTCCCTAAACAACACAAAATAAAAAATACCCCCACCCTATCACCTTCTATGCAAAGTTCCTGGTAAGATTTCACTTCTTCTGACAAAATGAGCCCATCTAAATGTCTTCATATAAATTGGGCTGCATGGTTGAGAGCTGCAAGGGTTGAATTCCCCATTTTCACAGAAGTGTTGATCCAAAAGGAGTGAACTTTCTCGTGTTTGTCAATGGACCACAAAGTTGCTTGACTGAAGAGGTGATCAAGGATTTTGGGGAGTCATCTGAGTCTGTTTTATCCATCACATGCCTAAGAAATTATTTAGTTTTCTCACACCACTTCAAAACTCAATCTAAATCTTTTAATAAGATTACCTGTACCATATCCTAACCCTCTTCACTCATGCAGTATGTCTAGAAGGTAGTTAGTTGTATAAGAAAATCTCATTCTCTGGTCTACTCTTCTACTGTTTCCCAGACAGGACTGTGACATACACTTTCTAAAGCTGCACTGTCTTTCTAGAGCGGTTTCACATCAACTGTAATAAAAAAATATTAGTTACATTAAATTATTAAATTAAATTAAATTAATTTTAAATTTTTCATTTTGGAGGTGGTTTGGGGTTTTTTTCTATTTCACAGATAGGATGTTTTTGTTTGTTTGCATATTTTGCTGGGGATGATTGCTCTTTTACAAGGTTATTTCTGCTGAATTTTTAATCCAGTGAGATGCAGAAAGGCTTTGTTGGGGTTTTGAGTTTAGCATGTGTGCATGTATACATGTGGGTGTATGCACATGAACATTTTTTTACCACCCCAGCTTGGCTGGGGAAGCACAGATAACTCCCTTCAGTTTTCTTATACACAGGCATTTGCCACCATTTGAGACTGCACTTGTATCTGTGACCTCATCACAGGCTGGAAAGGTGCAATTATGACATCTCAGAGACTCCAATCGTTCTGGAAATCACGTGAAGTATTTTAGAGTATCTCAGTGGCGTTAGACATCTAACATTCTGGGAACAGCATTAAGCCTCCAAGATTTCTGACTAAGAACCATAAATCCAGGAACACTGCCAAGTCCACAAATCTTGGATATTAGTACCATTAAGGAAGAAGCAGCATGTCCTTGGCTTAGGCAGCTCTTTTCTTCTGTCTCTGATCCTTACTTTGAGGTTTTTTTCCCTTTTCATATGAAGTCCTTGCCTCATTGTTATGGGCAGAATTCCATGCCCAGAGCAAACAGCATCAGTGCCTGGGAGCCTGCCTGCCAAATCCCTGCTGTCAGTGCATCCATTTGAGGATGTTCTACTCATTAGTACAGAAGCTTATGCAAACAGAGAAACCAAAGCCCTCAAATTCTCTTTTAGGTACACTAAAAGTATTATCCCACCTGAAATGGACTGACAAACACCAAAACATTTAAAGTAATACACTCAGATTTTCAAATATTTCCTACCAGCTGACATGACCATTACAAGCTTCATAAAAGGGTGTTGCACTTCAATAGCATACATCTTCAGAATCAGAATTAGAGATAACTTCTAAATTATACACTCTCCGTTTATGCACTTACATGGTTCTTGAGCTAAAACTGCCCATAAAAGGTTTAATGTATTGGGCTGAAGGGGAGGTTCTACACTGAAACTGAACAGTGATTATGAACAAAGAACAGCTTATACATCACGCAAGTCACTGCTCTACTTATCTAAAACCAAAACAATTTTGCAGGTCCCTAGGTTTTGAGGGGTTATTACTGCAAAAACAAATGATGAGGAAGTTCCATTTCCAGTTTTGGAAAGTTGTTGGGAAGTTTTATTTCTGTTGTAATGCATTTGATCTTGTATCTCTCTAGCCACAGGAAGACATGCATCCCATAGGATGGATAATTAATTACATTTTGGATATATACAAGACTGACTGCTATGATACATTTTTGGTAACTTTTTTGTACTTAAAAAAGAAGTTCATTTTATTTTTCACTGGTAGAGAACCTGTTTTAAAAGTGCCTTTATTTTCCTTTACAAAATATCACACAGCCATCTGTCACTTTTTATGCAGGTATTTTTCAGCACTGTCACAATAATTTCAAAGCAGACAAAATAATCTATATGTTTAGTTACCAGGAGTCCAACAAAATACTATTCACACTCAATACATTGATTTTCTAGCTTAAATAGTCAAATATATATTTTCTTGTATGACTATTAATTCTGTGCTGTGAGAAGATGCTACAGGAAACACAAGGTTAACATCATGTGTTCTCTGTGATTCCAATGCCCAGAACACAGAAAATTAGATGAATAGTCTCAAATACTACACATCAGTATCTATGCCAATATCAGAGCACAAGCTGGTAAATGTAATCTACAAGGCAGTTTGTCAAAGTACTAAGATTCCACATAAAAACTGAAATTCCAGTCAGCAAGCTGTACCTTATAAAAGCACTTTATTAATTGTCAGTGTCACATTAGGATGACTACGTAGTAACTTGCTGAAAGGAGAGGCCAATCAGCTATGGGGTAACTATAGAGTTCAAAGCAGTGGTGGAGGGGAAAGGGAAAGAAAAAACCCAACACTACTAGCAAAACCACATTATCCCTCCCCTAAAAAAAAAAGTAAACTGCTAATCCTTTTGAAAATATTCAAAGTAATACTATGAAGTAGTATTGCAGAAGGGTCTGTGAGCAGCTGAGGGAGCTGGGGGTGTTTAGCCTGGAGAAAAGGAGGCTCCAACTCTCTCCAAATGCCTGAAAGGAGGCTGGAGCCAGGTGAGGGTCAGCCTCTTCTACCAGATCTCAGTGGAAAGGATGAAAGGAAATGGCCTTAAGTTCCACCAGGAGAGGGTCAGATAAGATACTAGAAATATTTTCTTCTGAAAGAGCAGTCAGGCATTGGAATAATGTCCAGGGAGGTGATGGAGTCACCATCTCTGGATGTTTCCAAGAGGCAACTGTATGTGGCACTTAGGGATAGGGGTGCTGGGTTGATGATTGGACTTGATGACCTTGAAGGTCTCTTCTAACCTTGATGATTCTGTGAGGCAGTTACGTACAAGAAACCGAGTCTCATATTTTAAAAATATAAAGCAAATTTATATATGTATACTAGTGAGGTTGCGGTGAGTTTTGGTTTTTGGTGTTTCTTTTTTTCCCCCCNCAGGAGAGGGTCAGATAAGATACTAGAAATATTTTCTTCTGAAAGAGCAGTCAGGCATTGGAATAATGTCCAGGGAGGTGATGGAGTCACCATCTCTGGATGTTTCCAAGAGGCAACTGTATGTGGCACTTAGGGATAGGGGTGCTGGGTTGATGATTGGACTTGATGACCGTGAAGGTCTCTTCTAACCTTGATGATTCTGTGAGGCAGTTACGTACAAGAAACCGAGTCTCATATTTTAAAAATATAAAGCAAATTTATATATGTATACTAGTGAGGTTGCGGTGAGTTTTGGTTTTTGGTGTTTCTTTTTTTCCCCCAGTATAAAATTGTGGAAAATTGTCTTTTCCAGCAGCTTTTTTATTTTAAAGTAAAGGTCAGCATTTGAAATCCATTTATACTGAAGCAAACCTGAAACCCCTTCTAAAAATATCCATTCTAAATTCCTATTGCAGAACAGACATAAGTTGTGCACTTTCAAGGGCTTTCTCAAAGTAATTAGTGCATATGTTCTTTGAAAACAACATCTGACTTGTGTCAATCACACCTATAGGGAGGACTCTGAAACTCAGACAAAAATGAAATGGTTGTGATTATGATGGACACCAGCATCAGGTTAATGCTGCAATGGAATGTCTTTCTCAGATGTGTTTTGACTGGTTCATAAAGAAACTCTTAAATAAAACTGTCAATTTTAATAATTAAATCTGTGCTTGGAACAGCAGTGTACATACCAAAACAGCAAAGTGGATTTCAATAATTATGAAAAATCTGAGGGAAAAGAAATTCAATATTTTTTATCTTTACAACGTGAAAGAAAAAAAACCCAACCAACCAACACCAAATATACTTTCAACACTGATATGGTATTTTTTTTTTAAGAGGAACATCCTTCAATCTACTTTCCTTCTCAAGGATTTTCTGCTGAAGGAAATGTATATTTCTTATTGCAAAGGATGAGATCCTAGATTACTATTTAGGGGATTTTAGTGTTTTGGCTGGAGAATTTTTGCTTGGAAAGAAAACCTAGAAAGCTTCAGTACAAGAGCTGTCACTAAAGTAAGCATTAAAATGTTTCAATTTACACATCCCTGTTCTCTAGGTGTGGTTTAAAACAAGCACCATCTATTTGACTGTTCAATATTCAGCAGGAATGTGCCAGCCAGATCTTGTGTAAAATAGGCACAAATGTTACTTTCTGCTCAGTGAAGTGAGCTCAGTTCTCACTTTAAGTTAAGAGATCCTTGACAGTGTAATCCCTGACAATATTCTCAGATCTCAAAAATTAAATATTTAAGGACCTAATGAAGGCTAACTGCTGCAAACTCAAATTCAGTTCAGCAAAACATTTGGTGTGGAAAAATGAACTACAAGAACAAGCCAGTGCTCTGTCACAGTGTAATAGATGTGCCCTTTATTCAGTCAGAGCTGTAGTCAGTATTTCCATTAAAAAACTTCTTCATCACGAATTTATTATGGGAGTTACTAAGCAGTTACCTCAAACTAAGTTGGCAGACAAAATTTCCTTTAAATTCAAAGAGCTCTTCTAATACTTAAAAGAGAAAAAAGAAGAAGCCTGTTTCATCTTTTCACAGACACAAGATAGCTATCAAAAGTGTGTTTTCTACTCCTAATTCCCATTATCAGATGCATTTTCCTACCAAGTAAGTCTTCCTAATGCTTGGTCCATTTTCCCTTTTCTGTGTTTCAATCTGCCAGTCACAGTTTTATTTTTGACTGCCTCAGTAAGCAAGCATCCTTGAAATATCAGGAAAGTCTACTGCTCTACTAGACCTGCACTTGCCAAATTCTGCAGCTGCTGCTCAAGTTACACAGACAAACAAAAACAAGTCCCCAATAATTTGAAATTACAACATCTGTTAATCTAATTAGTCACTGACTTCAGAAAGGTAAAATACTGTGGTTTTGAGGACACTGTGACAATAGAAGCTAACTTTGAAATGGCTTCCAATGATAGCTGAATAGGTAGCATCATTCAAACTTGTGGACTTCCTCTGAGGAAGCAACAGAATGCAAGATGTTTTCTTCCTTCTAAAACTAAAATGCATTTCTTCAATAAATACAAATAACAAAACAAAACAAATAAGGAAAAACAAAACTAACAATCCCTAAATCAGACAACCAAACAAAAATCCAAACCAACCAACACAAAAAAACCCAAAAAAACCAAACAAAAAATCCCACAAAACCAAAAAACCTCCACAAAAACCACACAACCACAACCCCCCCCAGAACAACAAAGAAAACCAAACAAAAATGCCCCAAAAAACAACATCCCCCCAAAAAAAACCCAAAAAGCCCCACAAACAAAAGAAACCCCAAACCAAACAAAGCAAGACCCTGAAAAACCCCACTCCTTCCCTGCCCAAATAAAACAAAACATATAATCCTCTACAGTTAAGACTATTCTTAACACAGCAGGTGGACATAACTACCTTAGGCCTGGCTACAATTTTCCAGGGCACAACACTGAACATTATTTTCCCACCTTTTACACAGATAATTAGTACTTTCTAATTCCTCTAGCTCCCTTCTGCATTAAGGCAACAGGTATAAAAAAAAAATGTATTTTTTCAAATGTATTTTTTCAAGTGTTGGCACAGGAAAAATATTTTTCCTTTAATCCACAGAGGTATGCCAGTTTTGTTCCTCCACACATGCACCTTGGAAAGCTAACCAGGGAAGTCTTTTAAAGCATAGCAATCAACTGAGAGAGCAATTTGACATCTCAAACAACAACCTTGAGCTTCATAGGTCACACTAGTTTGGAAGAACACAGTCACAAGGGAACTACTGATTTTCACTGTTGTGCTAAGCCAAGGTGAAGACTTAGCCTTTGATTTTCTACCAAGGTACACAAGTTGACTAATTGGATTCACTTCAGGACAGCAAAAAGGTCTCCTTCACAAGAAAAACATCCAGTCAAATTGATTCAAAGAAACTTTGTTTTACCAGGCTATAGATATTGACTTTAAAACCCCCCAACATAAGGTGTCTGAAGCAAGGAGAAAAGGAATCCACTAACAGCACTTAACTAGAAATTAAATAAACCATGTATTTTATAAATTATGAATTAGTATGTTGGTGAGACAGTAGCCAGTAAAGCAAAACATGAGTCTCAATAAAACTAAAGGATGACTAATCTCTACAGTGCTAACTCGATTACCCTTAATTAATCTGACCAGTAGTTGGAAAAAAGTCACCTTTATTCCTCCAACAACTCTCAGATACTTGTATTTTGAAAACACACACTCCCTTTCTTTTTGTTGCATTTTAATATTTTTTTAAATAGGTCAACCTGGAATCTTAGCACAGTGACTTTTTTCAAGCCCTAAAGCTACATCTTAAATTTTTTTCCCTTCAGAGTCCCCAGCTTTCAGGTCTGGGGATATCCTTATGTGCTCCAGCAAGATTTCTGATCTGGACAACCAAGGGACCAAGGCCACAGGGCACAACACCTTGTACCACATACCATGCTGTACAGTTGCTCTGTAATTAGAAACAGACTAACAAAATAAGACCAAACTGGCTTCTTTTAAATTCTCTGTGTCAGAAAAGCACAGGTTTTGCATTGCATTTTTCAAAAAGGCTCCAGATTAAATGAAAAAAAAAATTAAAAGCAACACAAAATTTACCATAGTAGAAGAATTAGAGGGAAGACAGCAATTATCACCATTTCAGCTGAACTCCAAATGTCCTACACCATTACAATTTGGGTTATAATAACAGCCCCAAATTCTACCTTAAACCATTCTTTAAGCAACTTCATATTTGAGACCAACAGCAAGTAATTACTAACCTTTCTACATTGACTGGCTTGTCAAATTTAAAGAGAATATAATCTCCAGCAACTGGTGTGACAGCCCAGAAAAAATCTTCCCCTACGTAGGTTTTTTCTAGTGTGTGCCCCTGGTAGACTTTTAAAGATGTCGAAACCTCTGCAGGTGGATTCACGTGGATTTTATGCAGTAATGGTTTCAGGAAGTCCTTATCCTAATTGAAAGACAGACAAACATCATGCTGGTCAGACAACCTTGTTTATTATGTTTCTTTCCCAAGTGATTACACTTAAACATTGGCATAAAATGGAAAATGAATGCATTACTCATTTTGGATGCATCAGATCTTATACTGCTCAGTAATATGGACATGCCATTAAAGTAATAAATTAGAAAAAAAAACTATCTCCAAGCAAAAATCCACATAAATAAGCTGGACTGGAACTTCTTCTACTTTATAGTAACCAGTCTGTATCAGATTTAATTCCAGCTAGAGCAAAATATATCATACTTGAAAATGCAAGACAAGAAGAAAAGGCCTGTTTTCTCCATCGCCACAATGTTTTTCATTTAATCAGCTTGCTCTGTAAAGGAAGGGAAATATTGTCTACTAACTGTGAGTTTCTGGATCTTCCCTGCTAGAGAAGAGTGGAGGCCAACATGCTGGAAAAGAGAAGGCCTGAAGCGTATCCGTAGGTTAGATTTCTGCCGATCACAATGTTTCTGAAATGGTGGGGAGAAAAGGTAAGAGTGGGATAGAAAACAAAAACAAAGCAACACATTAGTAAAAACCAACACAAGGTAAGAACCTAGGCCAATTTATCCAGTTTTTCTTGTTTTCATTCCACAAATCTACCAAGACTGCTGTGCAAATGTAATACTGTTCAAGGTCCTTTGCACAGAACCTGTTTATTCAGCAAGGGTGTTTCTTGAGAAATGAAGGACTAAAATACGAAGTTTATTACCCATTTGGAGCTTTCTCCAAGACTGCTATCCAAGCAGTGACATTCTGCAGAGTCTCACCAGTGGTTACATGTATAAGTTTATTTTAGGTTTGTAACACATAGAATCTAACTAGACTTTTGCTTTTTACCCTTACTGCACCCATCTCCAAAATCTGAAGCAATAACAGCTATGATGCCCCTGAGAACTGTCTCTCTAGCGCTCTTTTTGAGATAAAAATCTTGGTAGGAAGAAAGACTCTTCCAGAACATGCAGTAACCATAATGTACACTATGCTGGTTTTCAGCTCATAAAAATCAACTCACTCATCATCATGAAAACATTTTAGAAGCTTTATAATAAAAACAAACTTACAGCATCTTTCTCAGGGTTACACACTTTGACCCAGAGGATATGGTCCAGGAGCCAATCAATAGGTTTCTCTTTATAAAACATAAATATGAACTCTACAATAAGAGTGATATCTGGAGACTGGAACATTTTACCTGTGAGTGACATTAAGAATAACTGGAGTTACTTTCAGTTAGAGATAACATTGTCTTTTGAAATCAATGAGATAGCAGATGATAACATTTGTGCCCAGACAAGAACCGTTAGCACTGAACAACTTGAAATTTCAATGTCATTAAAAGCTCCATACCTTTGAAACAAATAAAACAATTATTCAAACAAGAACTTGGTGCTATCAAAATATTCAGTGTATATTCAATGTACCACAACACAGTCTCCTTAAGAATAGAAATTGTCAGTTTAAAAAAATTAAGAGAAAGAAGAGTTATGGATTGGCATCTGTCATTGCCCATGTCACATGTAAGTTCAAGCCCCTGAGATAAGAAGTATTGCAAGTGTTATCTGCCCAGTCAACAATTTCAGCTTCTGCAGGTACAAAAAGCAGAGATGCGACACCTACCTCTAACTTCAGAACCTTCTGGGCAGGAAATCAAAGGGAAAGAAGGAAGCTACCAGAACGTATCCAGAGACAATGCAACTCAAAAAGAGACATCCCACAGTGACCAAAGTTTTTTTCTGCAGTCAATAGGCCATCAGCAGGACTTCTGAGTGGCAATGTGCAAAAGGATTTTTCAGAATCCTGCAGACTGTGAGGCTTAAAGGAGGCCTTTGCAAGAAAAAGGAAACTTACTGTTGATGAAGAAAGTCTCTTTAATATCAACATGAGCAATCACCTACATGGCTGTGGAATACACTTCTCTGGCAGTAGAGATGTCTGAGGAGAAAGGTGGCCAATACATGGGGCTATTGTATCAATCTGAGTGAGCACTTGGAAAAGGTGCCTTGTGTGAAAACACAGCTACCAGGAGCAACACAGCTGGGAGTGGGGCAGTCCAAGGCTGAAGATAGCCTGACAAGTGCTTGTACCAGGGACTGCACTGAAGCACTGGAACAGGCTGCTGAGGGGAATGCTTAAGGCACCATCCCTGGGGTATTTAAAAGATGCATAGATGTGGCACTTGGGGACATGGTTTAGTGGCAGTGCTAAGTTAGTGGTTTGACTCGATGATCTTTGAGGTCTTTTCCAACCAAAATGATTCTATGATCACATGCCAGCTAAAATCTCAAAGGCAGTTCCAGATTTCAAGGCAGATTCAGAAAACATCACCAGGTTTGCAGATGAAGTCTGAAGTCTTTGCTAGGTTACAAGAGAGAAGGCAAGGAAGAAAGACATCATTCAACAATGAATCTCTGGGGAAGACACTGGCTGAAGTGATTCAGTTCTGCAGATGCTGCTGAGATGCAGGCAGTGCTGGACTAAACAGGGATGGGCTCTTGTGGCATGTGTGCATCCATGGATCAGAGTCCAACAGCAGCTCTTTTCCAATGCAAGTCTGTCTCTCCATATTTTGGAGTCCTGTACAACACACTAACACACAGCACTCAGGCATGGGAAATGTTTCAAAGGTTTTTTTTCTGCATATGAAGAGGCCTTCACAGGCTTTCTAAATAACAAGTTCTACAAGTGGTAGAGGTTCTAATATTTTCTCCAGGAAAATACGTTTCTCTTAGGAAAACTAGCCAGAGTAGACGTTAAGAGGAGATCACTGGAAGAGCCTTGCCCTTTTCAGAAAGCAGGTGTGATGCAATCTCTTTTCTTTATGACTTGTGTGAAACTGGATAAGAACAAAGCCATTGAAAAAATACTCAGTGGAAACTCTGAGAGGAGTTTGGAGGTGTCTGAGTTAATCTACATCATTATGCCATGCAACAAATATGGAAGAAGCATCTGACTAAAGTACCAATTATTTCAGATGTTAGAATTATGCTATACTTGTTATAGTAGACAATTTACACATTGGTGTGGAAAAGTAAAAGTGCCATTTAACTGATGTGCCATTGCTATATCAAAGTTGCCCCTTACAGAAACTTTTCATCCAGCCCTTTACAAAGCAAAAATATTGTCATCATTTTCAAGTGGCTGCTGCAATGAGGTCCTCATATAGGTACCTCCACATGAAAATACTCTGTAACTAAAATTTGAAACTCCCACTACACAAGGGACAACTCCTACTGAGCTAGGGACAATTGCAAAGCTTTATTCTTAAAAGACATAAGAAAGATGTTATTATTTTTATTGGTACCTTGTTAGTATTTGTACACTATATTGTCACATTGTTTAGCATTATTTGTGGAAGTAAATATTTAAAAATGGGTAGGAAACAATCGTATGATTAGTTAAATGTGGTGTAAAATACTCATGCAGAAAAACAGCTTTCAGCTTGTCACACTTCCAGCTAAACAGACCCCAATTTTCCTGGTGATTCATCTCTGCCTACTGCTTTCAATGGCATAGGGCAGGAGAAGAGAAAAATATGGAAAGGCCTAATAAAGCACCAGCTAAAAAATGGGACTAATCAGATGTTTCTGGGATTTTTATGGGACTGAAACCATCATTTCTAGGTGACACCTGCTGAGGCAGTCTGTCAGTCACATCTGTTTCCATAGGAAGTGAACCTTTCCATGTGGTGTCAGAGAGATGCACAATACGACAAGAGTCAGAAGACAGAAATATCCCCACAATATTGCCCTAATCTCAATGCAAGTAGACTGAAGAGACAGTTTATCCTCTTCCAGCATCTATACACAGCCATGATGCTCTAGAATCCTTTTCTTCTTCTACCCAAGGACAGAGCAGAAGAATCACACTGACATTTTTTTCCTCTGACTAGCACATCTTCTGAAGAACATAAGGATTGTCATCTTTACTTGTCCTCACTGACAGACCATGTCACTTAGAATTTGGCATGAAGGTACAGGATCCTATAATTAATTAAACTGAGAACAAGACTGAAGGTAAGAGTAGGAATTTACTCTTATCCCCAATTTCAGTTCACCTAATTTTATATAGAATAGAAACAGGATATCAATGAGTTATTTATCTCCATATGGCAAACTTGTCTAGGCTCACAGGCAGTCTCCTCTAGGCTGGAACTCTACTGTCCACCATGTAGTCAACCACCCCAGACTTGGAGAATAATCTAATTGCCATGGTGATGTCACAGGGCACACTAGAGAAAAACAAACAAGCAAACAAAAGCCAACCAATCAACTACAAACAAACAAACCAACCAAGCCACCCTGGTTGCAGCCATCCATCTGCAGCTAGTCAGAATAAGTGAGGTAAGCCAGCTGTACTTGCACTGGCATCTTTAGACCCAAGTGGCATCTCTGCATTACACTGTGCAGCACCATGGAAGTGTTCAACAGTGGAGACAAAGTCTTCTCACGTTAATTCCTAATGAACACTGGAGCAAAGATGAACAGGAAACACCCTGATCCCAAGACAAGCCCTTGTCTTCCTTCAGTAACCAAGGACAGACATCCACATGCCATTTTCAGAAATGCTGTCACCACCTTCCACACACAGCTTGGCACAGTTTGGCCCAGCCCCTTGTCCCTCTGTAACATTGCCTCACTCATCTGTCATTTCTGTCTCAGGACACCATGGCACAGCAGTTCTGCCATGGATCCATGTCCCCTTTTTTTCCATCAGAACAGTCTTCCTACAGCAGCTCAAAACCAGAGCTCTGCAGTGAAGTCTCTGGTAAAACAGGTCTTCAAAGCTCTGGATCCCAGACTGGCCACACCTAGTCCTTGTAATGGAAACCAGACCAGTACAACTCCTACTGCAGATCCAACACCCAGCCCCTCTGAATACAAATCAAGTATTGTATTGCTCTTGCCTAGTCTCTCCTAAGCAACAGCAGCAGCCTGCCTTCCCTAGGGCACAGCCAGAGCCCAAGAACAAGCTGCAGCATTTGCCAGGGTCCTTCTGTCCTGCAGCTCCCATGCAGCAGCACATGAGCAAAGTGCTGTGAGCCACAGAACCATTGAGACACCACCCAAATCCAACCCATGGACTGCCCACTGGCCATCCCCAACAGGTTGTCAAAAATCATCAAGCCAAAGAGGCCTAAGCAAAACACTGCAGCGAACACGTACTGCCTCAAACTGCAAACTCTCTGAAAGCTGAAGCAACGGCTCATCTTGCACCGTGTTCATGCACTTGGTATAATACATGGGAACAGACATAAATCTAAGACATTTAGCTGACAAAACTTCAGAGCTTTTGGATTCTGGGCGCATACAACCTACCATTGTGAAGAAACTTCAAAATCTGAGACAAAGGTAAAATCTTGCTCCATAAAACCCTAGCGATACAAAATGTAGACTTTCTCCAAATTATTTATCTATACTGATAAAAATGATGATCAGGACTGAAAAAAAAACCCCTGTGGAACACTTTCTGATTTACTGTGCCCTGACAAGACTTCTATTCATTTTTCAGTCCTTTTAAAGACCATCCTTAGTCAATTATTCTGGCCTTCTCAGTATTTTGCTAGCAAATACAAAGCACACACAAAATGAAACACTTTGTTTTCTAATTCTCCAAACTGCAAATATCTAAATAATAATTCATTTTATTTCTTCCACATGAGCATCACTAATATTGAGTCTACACCAACAATAATTTTACACCTACAAGCACATATTCTAGCTATAGCTGATGTTTTCAATGCTTTCCCTGTTAATGATATGCAAACTGCTGGCATTAAAAACCAGAATCTCTTTGAAGTTATTTAAAGCCCAAATGTTTGACTTGATCTACTGTTTCCCAAACTTCAACTATGTGCACAGCTTGAGCAAAACTGCAATCAGAACAACTTAAAATAATCAGAACAATAAGCCTTAAAACATAAGGCTCAGAGGAAGTGTGTAAGACAACCCAAAGGCCATTTCAAACCACTCCACTAAATGTTTGTGACATTACAGCTGGCATTATAGCTACAGTGCTAGGATAGCAGTTCCTCTGGAAAACACTTCAGTTTGCAGGCAGTTGGAAGACAAATCATTATTCCTCATAAGCTAGTAGGACTTTCTTACATTATGTCACAGGTCTCGCAGTGGAAACAAGAATCCAGAAGTGTAAAACATACATCTCCTTCCACAGAGCTTCTTAAGGAAACAGCATACATCTCACCCATTATTTATTAGGTACTTGACAGCACTTAAGACTATGCTTTCAGGATTAAAAAAAACCCAAAGGAAGCAACGTCTGTTCTGTGGCAGAGGTGACAGAATTCTATAATCCTGCTGTCAGCCTAAATAGCTACATTTGCCACTTCCTCGTGTGGCACTTGCATAAATTAGATTTTCAGTTCAGAAATACACTATGACAAAAAATCCCACATCTTTACCTCGCAAACTTGCAAGCTAATCAAGGTTTCCAACAGCTAACAGTAAATCAGCCACACCTCTCTTTTTGAGAGCTTATTTCTAAACTACTAGCATCTAGACAACAGTGCCCAGAGAAGCTGTGGATGGTCCATCCCTGGAAGGGTTCAAAGCCAGGCTTGACGGAGCTCTGAGCAACCCAGTCTAGTGGAAGGTGTCCCTATGCTTGGCAGGGGGTTTGGAACTGGATGATCTTTAAGGTCCTTTCCAAACCAGGCCATTCTATGATTCTGTGAATTGAGTGCTCTTCATTCTTTCTTGGACATCTGCACATAAAACTAATTCCCACTTACAAACTGCTGTTACTCTTCCCAAAGGTATCTGCGTTACCAAATTACCACAGTCCATGTCTGCATCAAGATCCATAAAGGGATAGCAGAGATGAGGCAAATCTACATTACTTGCACAAAATTTCCAAGCAATATATGGTTATAGCACACCAATGTGTACCAGAGCCAAAAGATTTAGTTGCTCTTATGAATACTCATTTTTCTCTCAAAAACAGGATAAGTAGCTATATTGGAAGAGAAAAAAAAATCTCATTTAATTTTCTAGGTAGAAAAGCAACGTTAAGATTTGCAGCCATAGCTAAATGCATCTGAAATTCTACTGATATCATCTAGTTAAAAGGAGGCAAACAAATATGATACATGGAACAAAGAACAGGGATGCAAGGATCAGGAGCTAACAACTAAATTTAACAACAGCTACTTTCAGAGCCCACACTGCCCAGAAGTATACAGACAGAACAGAAAAACAACATATTTTTAAACAGTTGTGCTTTTGATGAAGCCAAGTCTCAATATTAAGAACTATCTATCTACCCCACCAGGCTTAAACACTGTGCCCTCTACAGCAGCACAGAGAAGGGAAAAGGGAGGGTGAAATATACAAATACTAAGCAAGTCAAATGACCTGAAATACAACAGCGAGGGGCAGACACTGTTTGTCCTAAAGCCTAAGTTGGTTTTATGCACATTTGACATGTCATTCTTACAAAGTGGCAATTTGTAAGCGAGCACACTCTATTACTAAATCAGGCAAATGTAGAATAAATGTAAATTCTATAGCCCAGGAACCTCATACAGAATTTGCACTTAGAGTGAAATTAGACTGGAGCTAAAACTCAAATTGTGGGCTTAGTCTGGGTTGGTGTTTAACTGTTCAACAGTAGAAACAAAGTCTTATTAAATGCTGTATTCAGCCAATCCCTGCTAACACATAACAGAATATTGTGAAGAGTTCCCCAACCAAGGAGAAGTTTATTTAGGGCAAGATGTCAGTGAACTACTTAAATTCTTATTTTTCCATGCTAGGCAGCATAATTTCCTATTTCTCCCACCTCTAAGGCCACGGAACCAATCCCATAATTATTTCAGCAACAGTGTATCTGATGGTAGCCCAAAGCAGTTAGGTGATGGCCAGGTGTATAAGGAGACTTCATTCTGCCCATTTCCTTTCCTCCTCCCCATTGTTCCTGTAGGTTAAACTGGAAGGCAAGTCTCCAAAGTACCATTCTGTACCCTAATATAGCATGTACAAGGGATAATTACTGTTTTCCTTTCTACTTCAGGAACCTCTGAGACCCTCAAAGTCAGGGAACTATTTTACACCTGATGCTGAGCTGGAAACAGGATAGCACTTATTCAAGTAGTGCCAATGTTCTCAGTTCTCAGTACACTCATTATGGGCCACTGAGTTAAAAAATGAAGCCATTCTCTGGCAAGCAGATCCAAAGGGAGGAGAACAACAAGAATTTCCAAGAGAATGACAGAACTCAGGGCTGCACTTTTATCTGTTACACATAGGATTTTCTTTCTATTCTGAAGTCAACTTACAGCCCTCATATTGGAATTGTTTGTGTTGACCACAGGAATCTCCAAAGTCTGCCCTAGCTTTTGATTTTCCCTGGCATATCTCCAGCTTGCTGCTTTTCAAAAGATCATGACACATAAGTGCAGTAATGAAATAACCTTTTGATATGTAAAATCCCTTCAAAACTTCTTTATCATTTCTTTTCTGCGAAGTCTAGTAACTCTTCATGAAAAGATACTAGGGTAAGAGTAAAGAACCATAATTTTCAGAGCACCCTGGCAGTCAACCCACAACAACCCAAGATCCTGCATTATCTCCTCTCACTGTTGCTCATTGCAAATGACAGACTCTGACTGCATCTAGGAAGGAGCAGATTGTCATTCTCCTTCATGAAGTAGAAAGATGGAGATAGAACAGGCTTTGCAACAAACTGATGCCTGCTAATTCTTAGAAATTTTGGCACAAACACCAATGAAGTTATTTTAGGTGGAGTTAATTTCCATGGTTTTTCTTTACTTCAGTCAGTTATGTTTTAATCACATTTTTGTTTCAACAGCAGCTAAATTAAAAATAAGTCCTGCCTTGAAGTTTGATTGTTAGTATTTTTATAAATTAACTTTTGGTTATAAAAATGCCCTCTTCTCCAACAGTTTGAGTTTGCCTCCATCTTACAAAAGTATATGAAACAAATGAGGGGCAAAAGCAACAACCATGAGCTAAACCAGAGTTCCTAAAAAAGGCAATGAATTTCTACTTCTTGGTCTATTTCCAGTACAAAGAAGATAGCTTTGAAGTCAGATCACTATGACTATGAATGCATTCTCACAAACTGCAAAAGTGAACATTTTCTTACCAATGAAACCCAGCTGAGAAAATTCTAGAATCATCCAATCTTCAGAAGCAAGCTGAAGCGCAAAATTTTTTATTGTGCTGAAATAATTCTGCTTGACAACAATGTCATCTTCAAGCTAGAGGAAGGTAGAAGTAATATCAACATCAAAAAAAAGTACTACCAAAGCAATAGAAAAAGGTACAGATAGGAAATACTGACTCATAATATATTGCTAACACATAGCCATATATTTCTGATGCTAGCACTGATATAACACATAGATGCTACAGCCTGGAATAACTATTGTATGGATCAGTCTGTCTATTTGTGGAGAACTAATACAGAATCCTTCTGTAGTAAGAATCCACAAACACATCTCAACTTCTAACTTTATAACACTTCTTTTTCAGCTTCTTTCTTCAAAGGAAAATCATCCATGAAATAATGTTAGTCTAAGCGGCATCATCAGAACAAGTTCAATATCTGTATTATTTGTACAGAAATGTGACTGTTTACTCACAAATGTAAGAGCACTGCAAGAGTTTCTCCTCTGAGACAAGAGGCTAAGAGACACAATATCTGCAGAGGTAGGATTCATTTCACCTGTCCAACAGAAGCACAGGTGCAGAGTCCATAACCACCTAGTCCAGGCTGCAGAACTGCCAACTTGGGGTGCTACAATCCCTTTAATTCACAGTAAGTGCAGGCCCTTGCTGCTTTAGGGATTCTGCTTCTCCTGTCCTTTCTCACAGCACAGTCATGCCCTCTCCCTTGTGCTGGCACTAATATTTGTGCAACGTCCTGGTATCAAACCAGCCTGTCACATGTCATTGGCTCTGCAGCTTCCCAGAGAGCTGAGACTCCAACAGCTCTCAGAGAGGAGTCAGCATAGCTTTGTGAAAACTAGATGAGATGTGTGGGACTTTACACCCCAAGGACACAGGCACAAAGTCTAAATAAAGATCATTAGTGCAGTTACTAAATCTGCAGTACCTGCAGGTAAGACTTCTGCTTCAAAGCAGAAACACACGATAGGAATAACTCTGAGCTAAACTGAAGAACTGCTTAATTCTGTTGTGGGAAACCTCTTTAAAAAAAGAACAAAAAAGAAAAAATCTATACACAACAGTTATATTACTGTGACACTGCACTTTCAAAAGAAAATAAAAATAGATTTTAGCTTCATTTCCACTAAAAACTATGCTGGCTTTTTTTATTTTTTGTTTGCTTAGGCAACTCTACAATAATTCATTTTGGGGACAAGGAAAAAACAGTAGTTAAGCTGCTTGGATTCCTTCACTTTTTTTACTAGGCATCTTAAGATACGTGACATGGGATAAATTACTTTCTACTTCAGAGAGTGAGACAGTGTCCTCCTCAAATTACTTCCCCATATACCACAACCATCATACTTAATGCCCTTTTTAAATGATGGGATCAAGTTCTCTGTTCAGCATAGGTCCTTCTGATGTGTCCAAGAACATAATTTCTGCAGAATCATTTAAAAACTTATCTCAAAATAAAGAAAAGAAATTTACCTGAATGTAATAAACCCCCTTTTTCTGGGCATACATCATAAGAAAACAATAATCCAAGTTTTGTTTTGTTCTCCATCTGAAATTAAATTGAAAGCTTAAGGTTTATGAAAAAAGGTTATTTCAATTCATGCTGGCAATATAAAGTAAATTTCATTATGAAGAATGACACATATTAGTGAAATGTTAGGACAGCTGCTTTTGGCACTGTTCCCTCAGGAAATCCACTGTCTGAAAAAAAAAAAATGGAGCAAAGCTTTCACCTTATCCTTTAATATAGACATCAAACTGGTTTAATTTGAACCTGACTTTGTGACAACTACCTGACATTTCACTAAAAAACATGTGCATTTTAAATGGTAATTCAACAAGAACTACAGGGTTTTACCCTGTATTTCATGAAGAAAAACAGCAAATGAAAGAGTCCACATATGGGAATAAAAGTATATCAAAAGTCTCAGTTCTCCTCCCAAAATTTAACACTAAATGGATTGAAGCATAGGCTCTGATCATGCACAGAACAGCATGTAGCTAAGAATGAGATGGATTCACAGAGCACTTTTAGCATCCCCACACTTGCAAGAATTACAGTAAGAAAACATCTCAAGAATTCACATCCCACTTGCCATTTTATAAACAACGAAAGTGTGGGTGTGGGAGGAGATGGGAAAAGATCTGGGGAAATAAACCTACCTCACTCTCTCTTTTGAGTCTCCAAATGTTTCTTTCAAGTTTGTCAAGTCAGGGTAATATGTTGCAGGAGGAGCTATTACTTCCACCAAGCCAGAATTGATCTCTGTAGAAAACCTGTCAATAGAAACATCCTGAAGTCACATGAGAGATTCTGCATCCTGTAGTTCCTGCTCACTTTCTGTTGGAACAGTTATTGTGGCTGGTCATGAGGACTTGCTCAAATGAGGCATATAAAAGAACAGCAGCATAGTAAAAAGTATTGCTTTCCTTAGCATATCCTTCAGAGCACTATAATCTCTTGACAATCAGAATCAAACTACATATTAAACATTTTTTTTTTGCGTTTTCTCAGACCCTTGTAATTTTTTTCTACAGTTCTCTTTGAACACACAGAATATAAGGCCCTAACACAGATGTCACAAATTTCAGTTCATGTTTAAACAATCCCATCTGTTTATGGTGCACCAAATAGTTTTATCCCACTTACTGTTTTACAGTTTAACTGACTGAAGCACTGCCTCTTAATTTGTCACCTCTTACTTTTTTGTTCCAAAGTCCAAAGCTCCACGAAACATAAAGACATGATCTCTTATTTCCAGAATATTTTTAATTGCTTATTACAACCTGATTTAGTTTATCATCAATTAACTAAAATCCTCGATTAAAACTACAACTTACTCTCTTTCCAGGCTTGCAACAACACTGTTAACATAATCAAGGTCAGTCTGGGGAAAAAACAAACAAACAAAAATGAATAGATTACTTGATAGTTCTGGAGTTACATGTCAAGAGAACAAAGTAAGAAAAACATTGCAGGTGGTTGTCCTTGAAAATCCTTCATTGCATAAGATACTGGAGCAATACAAGAACACATCACTCATGTAAGTAAGTCTTACCTCTAGTATGAGAATTTTTTTTGTAAACAGAGGGGAATAATTATCTCATATCTGCACTTAACAGAAAATTGTTAAAACTTACGCTCTTGATGAAGAAATGATTGCTGAGTGTTTGTGCAGGAAGAACTTAATATTATTATTATACAATAATAATAAATAAGAAAATATTACCAAAGAAATCTTTCTGGAAAACAGTGCATGGAACACACACACACACACTTTTCTTTCAAAAGTACATCTCCTAAGCTTTGCATTTAAAGCAAATGCCCTAACCACAGAAAGCAGTGAGACTGCTGCCTTTCTGACTAGGGTTGCTTTTTTGCATCAGAGACTAAATTTGAGGAGCTACCAATGGTATCAATCACTCCATTCTCACAGATGTAACAATGCTAAAAATGACTCGTTGGTGAAAATACAAAACGTGACATTCTGGAAAAGTCTAGATCATCTAAATTGCCAGCACTGGACAATTATTCAACCTGACTGTACACATATTCCAAGAAAAGAGAATTTGTGAACTCATAAATGGTCTTGGTCTTGTTATACTTATTAATCTAATGACTTGTCATACTGCTTACATTTTTGAAAAGAATAGTCTATAAATCAACCCAGATTCTGGCTCATGAGAATTCTGGAGAAAGAGTTGTCTTTGAAATGCCAGAAACAAAGGAACAGTACATATTTTTTTGATGGATTTGTAACACAAGATATCATTAAGGGATTATACACAGAGAATAAATCCCTCACAAGCCTTTCTATAGAGCTGTTAATCTTGTTTGATAAAGGTACTCACCCTTTGATCTTAAAAAAAAAAAAAAATCACCATTTCTATTTTTTAAAGATTTATTTTTATGAAATCAAACATAATGCCAGTGACGCACGCTTTTCAAAAAGGACAACAACAGCAGTGCATTTCTTCCAAAAGTAGGTTTTAAATACCACAAGAACATGTGAGTAGAAAGTATTTCTCGTATTTTCTTCCTAAGTGCTATGCCTAGTGCTGGGCAGAAGTTCTAATAAGCTAGTAAGGTGCTCACAATTCAAAACTCATCTCACACTGAGTTCCACACAAGGAGACTCACAAGCCCATAGGGACCTTTATGTATCACTGTTTAAATACTTTCATGGATTTTTCATACACATGTAATTAATAGAAAGGAGCTAGACATAACTTTTTCTGTTTTGTGTAACAGTAGCAAATCACAGTAACCTAGTAACTACCTAAAAATAATTTTTGTATATCCATCTTTAACTGAAGTATTTTTCTCTCTTTTCAAAACCTCTTAAATGTTAAAAATACAGAAACTGCAGTTCAATCATCATGTGAAAAGACAAAAATTTGCATTTCAGTTGGCATTCCAAATTTCAATTACCCAGTCCAGCGTTTAAAACTCCAACACATCTAATACAGCCCATACTGCAATTGCATAGAAAAATACAGGATTTATATATACATCTACATAAACACACTCAGCAGAAACACAGCTAGTTTCTATTCAGTTCTCCAGAGATTAAAATAAATGCCAAACTTCATGCCAACTGGAATCATATATTTGATCACAAGCCTGTGCCTCAGTGCACATCTCCTCAGTGGGAATGTAGTTTTGACCTATTTTCCAGACTACCATGCAGCCTTGCTACTGCTTGTAAAACCTTACACTCTTATACAGAAAACACCACAATCAGAAAAAAGAAGTCCAGAATAAGAGAGTTTTTTCCCTACTTCCTACTATGTGTTTGGAAGGCTGGCAGTTTCCCCAGTCAGAGCTACAATCACAATAGGATCACATTAAAAGATGCAGCTTGGAGTCTTCCAACCTCATATTGTAGTCTTGGCTGTCACAAAAATTCAAGAAGGTCTGGTCTAGCTGCTATGAACATGAGATACACGTAGGCTGACTTGGTAGGCAACCTTTCTTTCTCAATCAGCAATCACTGCATCACTGTAGTGCAAAAGTAGATGACACTTAGAATGAAAAAGAATATGTAGATTAGAAGAGTTGATGTCATTTTTCACATGATCAAATGCATTAAAACACTGGTATTCGTATTCTGCCATCACTTTTAAATAAGTAGTTGTATTTATACCTACCAGCAGCACACAAGATTCAGAACCAGGATTTCAACACAAAACCCTTCCCCTCAGGTTGACTCAGGTCCTCTTTCCACATCAGAACTTCAAGAGACAATCAACTCCTCTCATTGCCCAGTCTAACACTAAGTAGGATTTTTGCCAACACCCTTTGGCATGGACATGTCCCAGGAAAGTGGCACTTCTAAAGTTAGTTCACTCAACATCATGAAATCAGTATGAGAACACACAACAAATTTAATCAAGCTGCAACTATACTCAAGGGAAGAGTTAAGTAGACTGAAGAGTTTGCAGGGTAGCAATGGAGGGAAATCTGGAATAGCTAAATTAAATCTAAGGCTCTTTCAAGCAGTATCAATAAATTCAATCAGCAACTTAAAAGCAACAGAAAAAATCCATTATTAATCAAAATCTATTCCCCATTTTTGAGAAATAAAGGTTTTACTGCCTTGAAAAAATAAGAGACAAGGTCCTCTTTACCAACCTGAAGGACACAAGACTGCTCTTCTCCAGGAATCTTAAACAGGACAAGACAAATCCAGATTAATACGAAGAAAGAAAATGTATGACTGTTCTCCAGCGAAAATCATCTGGTAGACGCTAGGTTGACTTAGGAGCGGACCTGACCAACTCAAAATCTGTTTCATGGTATCAGTGCAGCTTGTAACTATTGAAATGAAATGTTGCTGGTGATTGCAATGATACAGTTATGAATGCTTTTGTCTATCAAATCCAAAACCATTACAAAACTGTAATATTTTCTTACTAAAACTCCTAAAGCTGAATATCAAAAGAAATCCCTAGGAATTCCAGACCCATTAAAAAGAAGCACAAATGAATATTTTAAGAATAAATCCCTTTAAAGCAATTAAATGCAAAATTGTGATGGGCCCCAACCAAAGAGTTAACATTTCCAGCCACAAAGATGCATCTTATCAATGTATCACATAAAGCCTTACAAACAACTTTGTCCTGGTGTGTGGATCTCTGAGAACTTCATAATGAAAGGCATAAGTGGGGATAGTTATTTTAGTATCAGCAGGTCAAATATTTTGGCCTGTTCTTTCCTCCTAATCATATGAAATCTTGAAGAGAATGCAAAACACTTGAAGCAAGACATCTTTCTTTAATCACACCAGACCAAGGATTGATCCTCATCAGCACCTTGCTTCCAGCAGAGGCAGCCATGAAAAGATACACAGCAAAGAATAAGACCAAGACAAGCATCACATACAACACCCCCTCCTGCTATTACCCATGCTCCAACTGCTTTCAGTTCAGGTTACTTCCTGAGACAGACATGATTTTGTGTATTTAATACTCCTCAGTAGACTCATCTTCACCTCATTAGCATCCCCTTGAGCCTATCTAAACTTTCAACAAGAAAAGAAGATTCTAGTTTATGAGACCTGTGGAGTTTCAGAAGCCAGTGAACATGGCTGTATCCTAAGGTTTAACTCTTTACATAAACAATTTTGATGACAAATGCATATAGAATGCTTTGATGAATCTCTCTTCAAAAAAAGCCTCAGAGCCTGCTGTGGGATAAAATAAAGTTGCAGACTGTCAATGAAATAAGTTTTTAAATTTCCTCTGTTTTTGTAAAATGCTGTACTCCAATTCTCTAAAGCAGTTTTCTGTAGTGCCAGTGAGGCTGCATGTAAAGTTTGTGATTATTCTAATATTTGTCTGAGCAGACATAATTATTCTCAACAAACACAGAAAGAACCAGAGCAGTAGTGAACTTTCCAATCTTCTTTATTGATTTTTATGAGTGTGTGTGTGCACAGCAAAGCAGCAGAATACATTAGCTAGCAGACAAAATGAAAGGTTAGAAAGTTCTGATGAACATCTAGCCAAATGCCCTACAAAACCGAGACTTCTACTTTTAAGAATCAACCCTTTCATACTACTAAATCCTGACTTCATACCACCAAGAATGATAGAAGGTAGACTGCTCCTAAAAACCATGGCATATAAGACCAAAGGTTTATTTACTGTCCTAAGTGGCAGAAGCATAGGAAAAAAAATGCAATCATAGAATTAAGCTAAAAAGGACCCAAAATGATCATCAAGACCAACATCCAGCTCCTCAAATGACAACCTAAAACTAAACCATATGACTAAAGGCATCATCCAAATGCTTCTTGAACTCTGACAAGCATGGTGCCATAATTACTTCAACCAGCAGCCTATTTCTGTAACTGACCACTCAGTGAAGAATCTTTTCCTAATGTCCAGTCTGAATTTTCCCTGATGCAGCTTCACACCATTTCCATGTGTCCTGCCACTGGCCACCAGAGAAAGGACATCAGCATCTCCCTCTCCACTGACCACCTCGAGGAAGGTGTAGACTGTGATGAGGTCACCTCTCAGTCTTCTAAGTTTAACAAACCAAGAGACCTCAGCTGCTCCTCCAAAGTCTTCTCCTTGAGGCCTTTCACCATCTTGGAAATTTATCTAGACTGTTAGATTATCCAGATCTCAAATCTTAAATGAAATCTACTAGAAGTAAGTCTTACATTGTTCAAGAACACCTTTCAAAGAATGACAAAATCCCTGAGAACCAAGTATCCTAATCTACATAGTGTGGTCATTTCATTGCTTACTAATGACAACTTTGTTTGATCTTTCATCATCCCATAGAATAGGAGTGGGATAATTTTACTATTTATTTCATATAGTGACAAGCAATACAAAATTACAGCCTTCGGGGAAAAAAAAAA
>VXBQ01003850.1:53907-92066 GCA_013400175.1 Phainopepla nitens
CCAAAAAACACCTCTCCATTTATTTGCCTTGAAATAGCAAATGTACATATAAGTGTAATTACCTACATACAAGGCATAAAATTTTCATAGGAAAAATTAGCCACTAATGTGACATTTGGACCTATTTTGGGATATTTATGCAGTGAAGACAAAGCCCTAAGGAATAAAAGTGCAGCAGTAGCTTCCAGTGGTTGCAGTAATGTATGTATATAAACAAAGCCAGTGGAAAAAGGTAGCATCATCTTTTAGAGTTCAACAAATACAGCTGGAAAAATATTATATTCAGGAATACAGTGTCTTCCTTTGAATCTGAAGCAGTGAGTTCAAGTTAAATACAGGGAACATGAGACCGAGATGCAAAGCAAGAAACAGGCATGAGAATGCTGTCACAACACAACCAGCTAATGTTACATAAGCAAAATACAGCCTGTGTCCTACATGAGCTAATGACTTCATCTCTCCCTTACTGCAATTACCCCCTCTACCATCTAGGCAAGAAATTTCTTTCTGTATCCAGTCATTTCTATGATTAACCCAATGCAGCTCGGGACAGGGTTGCACGACACAAAAGCCTTTGGCAGCAATAGCAGGAATACAAGCATACTCTTGTACCACTCCACTCTTGTCTCTCCCTACCCTTGTGCCTCATCCTCAGTCATGAGGGCAAACATCCATATGGGCTGTGCTGTGAACCACAACAGCCTGTCAAAGAACAAGTTGAGTTTTTAAGAAGGTCAGCCAGAGCAAAAAGCATCACATTACAATTCAAGGCCAGACACTCAGATGCAAGTTATGTTAGTGTCATACAGCCACTACTAGTTCTGTGGAGTCTGAAAGAAAGCAGCATATACTGCCTTGCAGCATGGGAAACCTTTTGTTGTCCTTGGGGAAGCCTGTACATTGTTGAAATGGTCTACACAGCTTGTCCTCCAGAAGACAGGCAATTGCTGTGTAGTCTTAAGTACCCTTCTACAATTTGTGCTCTTTATTTGGAGGACAGAAAGAATTTTTAGGTCAAGGCAGACCACTGTGGCAAAACTCAGTGTTGTCCAAAATTCAGTGCCAATTCAGTCCACCATACCAGTATGAAGTCACTTGCTACAATGCTTGTGAAATGAGATTATTACTGTTACTTCCCACCTCACAAATACACTAGATGTCACCAGAGGGATCAGACACAACTCTGGCAATCAACAGTGATGTTCCCTTACCAGAAGCATCAGGTAGTTATTGTGGCCCAGGTGCACCTCAGCAAGTATCTCAGAGAAGCATTTCAGGCATACAAGCCTAGGGCTTGGGGAAAGAGCAAAATCCTGAGTTTTATCTTTGTGTTGAGATACCAAATTTGTCTCAGGTACATTAAAGTTTTCAAATCCTGTCAAGGATCTTTTCTTAGCTCTAAGAAAGATTTTTATCACTGGTTTAATTCCTTATAGAAACTTTGCTAGTCACTGACATGAAAAGAGAAGCATAAAATCCTATGCTGCTGCCCAGTATCAGCAGTCTACACTTCTGCGTCCCAAAGCTAAGGTGACAAAGTAGCAGGGACTGCAAAAACAGCATAAATATCTCAAATTCTCACTGACAGGTCAAGCTATCTTTTCAGACACAAGAGCTGGCAGTGTATCAAGAAGGTGTGTTCATCCTGATCAATTTTGAGTGAGATATCCAAAACAAAGATTCCCATCTGTGCAGGCCTTTAATATTATTTGGTGTAGATAATGTATCTTGACATAACAGCTTTGATTAGCTTTGATTTTTTAAAAATATATATACATTACACACATACACGTATGTATGTACACACTAAGATCTACCAGATTTTCTCCAACTCAAGATGCATGGTCAGATCTTTCAAGGACTGGGAATACACCCTCCAAGGCAGTTCCAAGGCAGCTCACAAACAATTAGCAGAAAGCATGAACATCTCTGTAGCTGGGATGATGCTAATACATGCAGGTTGAGAGCAAGACAGTCAAAATACTCTTCTGCTTTCTTATCAAGAGAGCTGCTGATCAGAGAGAACTATAATTCAGGCCCACAGCAAGAAGAGGTGAAATTACAGGCTTGTTTATTTTGTGGAGAAGGCTTACATATTGCACTGCAGTGTAAATACCTACAAAACAGGTTCAGCAAGATTTGACCCAGCACGTGCACCCAGTCCTTAATTTGCTAAGGCTTTACTCATGTCAATGCACAGGATGGTACCTTGCTGAGTGCTTGTGTCACACTGACCTAACCAAGACAAAAACTTTTCCAGAGAAATAAATAAAAAAAGATTCGCCACAGAAGGAGCACAGAGAAAACACAAACACTATTAAAGATCAACATATTCTAGCAGCCACTGTTTACATAAAGAGATAACACAGTGACAGTAAAAGATAATCAAGATATGCAAATTTTTCCAGCTTAAGTGAATTGCATATACATGAAACAACAGGGTAAGATTTAAATAAGGAATATATAACAAAGTATAACACTTGTGGCCTAATGCTCCAAGAACAAATGACTGGTCAATTATTACTCCCTAGTCAGATGTAATCAGCAGGACACAGAAATAGCAAAATGCTTTTGCATACCTGTAGTGTCTTCCAATTCTTCCTGAAATGATTTTTCCTTCTGATATTTTTGGTCAAATCAAGGGCTTATAGTCTTTCCAGCATGCTCTGATTACTGTTTGTACAAAAGACTGTGCTAAGTGCAGTCTCTGATTAATGAAGTGGACTGACAGTAATTTCTGATATATTTAGAACAAGTCTAAGATGCATTTTCTTCATTGTAAATTAGACCTCCCCACAGAAAAAAACCCCAACATATTGTTTAGATACCAGGAAAGCATTCTAATTTCTCTTATATTCAGTTGTGTGTGTATCTATTTGTCTACTGTTCCACTATGATCATTTAAAGTACTTCAAAACCATGTGTCCCATGTTAATTACAAACCCTATTAAATAAAAATACTAGGCAACAATTTTAACCTGGAGTTCATGGTTTCTTAAACCTAGAGTCTATGGCTTATTCCAAAAACAAGTTATATACAAAGCAGGTTAACAAGAGTCGAATCGTTTGTTTTCAATTCATAGGAGCTAGGAACTAGACACATAGTGAGGGGGAATAAAAAGATTTTGAAGTATTAAGGAATAGTGAATCATACCTATTTTTTAGTCATCCTAATGAATACCTGCAAATTATTCTGCCATAAAGTTATTTTAACAAATTGGAGAACAGAGACATATGTCAGTAACTAGGACAATTGAACAGTTTACTGTCAAGCAATTGTAGTAATTATTTAAATTGGTGATTAGTTATCACATCAGCTGAGATACTTCAGAGTTTCTTGAACTTCCAGTATGGAAATTTACTGTGTGCAATTATATTACTGAAAAATATCCATACAGTAAATGAATATGCAGATCTCTTTATTTAGCAGCCATAATGCATCTGTATTTACTAGCTCCTCTGTTTACAATGTTGGTGCTGTTTGCAGAAGGCCATTAGCCATCTAATTTGTTTTCTAGTAAAAAAATGAAATTACAAGAAATAGAGTGAGATTGAACTACTAAAAAAATAGCAGTATTAGAAGAGTTTTGTAGCATGCTTAGCACAAAGATTACAGTCCATGACTATGGCTCCCAGGAATGCTTCTTAAACACTGTAAATTTGATTTCTCAAATAAAGATAGCAAGAAAAATACTAAAATCCTTTTAAAATGCTATTTTTTCCAATAATTTTCTTCTAAAACCATTTTTGTAGTTCTGTGCTTCTTTTTTTCTGTTGTTGCTACAAGCTATAGACAAGGCAAAGATAGCAATTTTAAGCTTATTAGCAAAATTACATAACCTCCCCCTATGACCATTTCTTGCTGTGCTTAAACTGCACATATGTTTGAGCAGAGGCCAAATCTTTTTTTAGAAACTTTTGACATCATTTTTAATATAAGCATGGTTGGTAAAAGTTATTTTTAAATAATATTTATGTATTTTAAAATAAGCCTTTATTATTGCATGTGTTAATGACAGCAACAGCCTAATGCATTTCAGGCTAGGATACCCCACAGACAAGGCTATTTTAAAAGACACAGCCCTTCTTTTTGTTTAAGGAGAAACAGAAGTCTACCAGAGGAGTAGGCCTTCCTTCAAACAGCCAGAGAAAACGCTTAATAAACCTACACTTTTCATCTTGCAGATGGAAAGTGAAATATACAGAATAACTCAGAAAAAACACAGCCTAATTCAGGATGAAGTATTTAATGCACCACATTAATCATGTGGAGAGTTCCCTGTAGCAATTACAAAGCAAACCAGAAGATACTGAGCTTAAGAAAATAAAAAATATGGTCCAAGAATAAAGAAGGAAAGACAATAAATTGGATGGAGTAAAGCAAAAGAAATGCAAATCTAGCAAATGGTTACCGGAGAACAAAAATTCAAACTTTGGTTCTTCAAATGTTCCCATACATTCCTGACTTGTGGTGCCCAAAACAGGCACCTAACTAAGCACACAGAAGTGCTCTCAGAGTGGAACAAAGAGATAAGACACAGGGGGTAACTGTACCCCACTCCAGAGCCAACCACACAACTCCCCATGGGCACAGGAGCAGGAGCTCCCATGTTGAAATGTTCAGTTCACTGGTGGTCGCTGCTGCAGAATCACTCCCAAGGGGAGAGTATTCCACACCACCTCAGGGGAAGAAAGTTTCCCGCTATGGAAAACCCAGGTACAACAATATGTCTAAGGCAGCAAAAGATGGTGCACTCGGGGACACTCCACTCCTACTCCAAATTTTGCAGAAGACAGAGAATGCAACGATAACAGACAGTCCACACAGCTCAGACTTTCTTAAGCAAAACAAAAGAAACTTCAGTTTTTAAACCTTGAAAAGAAGCCACACTCACAAGCAATAAAATTTCTCCAACTAATACAGTGAAGAAAAACACACCATTCCAGTAATTCAGAAAGAATTCTGTTCCCCTGAAATTCTCAACCAAGAGATATTTTAAAAGCATCTTTTTCCAGAAAAACAGTATCTATCCAGACAGATAGTGTTTGACTGGCTGTCAAGAAAAAGAAAATAGAGAAATTTGCATTAGAAAATACTAAGAAACAATTCTCAGATAAAAGCAAAACGTTAACAAACTTTCCAAAGAAAGTTTTAAAATATGTTGGTAATAGAAGTATTAAAATGCCTGATTTTTCACTGATTCATGCCTGAATGGGCACTGGCTCACTAAATTAAAACCATTTTCAGTTATAATTGGGGATTTGAATTTTCATCTGTGGGACTTATAAAAGACTGTTTCAGTAGAGCACTACAGTTAGATGGATGAAGGTCAAGCATAAATAAATTCCCCACTGTCCAAGCCAGACTTCTGAGAAAAGATAGGTACATGCAATTCCCAGCATCCAACAGAATTATTTCTGAAAGTACTCTATCATTTTCCTAAATTTGATTTCCACTAAATCAGAGCCAAAGTGAACAAACAGTCCAACTGAACACTGAATTAATCCATTAAAAAGGTCTGGGCTTCAAACATCCACATTGTCCAGAAAATTAATTCAGTAACAATCTGTGCCTCAAATCTCGAACCGCAGCACTCTTTTGACAGAGGACGAAGCAGTAGCATAAAGAAAATGGGAGGAATCCTCCCCTACAACAGAGCTCCTTAGCCATTATTCTTACGTTGAAGTAATAGCACATCTTTGTCACTGTATATAAACATAAGATTTGCAAAATAACCACTTCACTGAATCCATGTCCACCATTCCCCTGACAAACAGATAAAGCTGGGTTCTTCAGGCTTGTATCTCAGAAACCCGAGACTGACACTTTCCTTTTCCTGGAAGGAGAGAGTCATCTTGTCTGCATCTTGAAGAAAAAGTAGATCCTCATCAGTTCCTGAAAGGAGCGTTACTTGTGATTAAAGGCAGGTTAGAAATTGTACGAAAAAATCTAAGTGATTACCTCTCCTATAAAGACAACCATAACACAATCCAGTTTTTCTTCAGGGGACAGCTTATCAATAAGGGAGTGGAGAGTTTCTGTAAGGTAGGACTTGACTTTTCTTTTCACTGTAGGAATTCCCATTACAATGGAAACTGAAATCAAACAAACCAAAAGGGTACTCTCAGTGATTTCATACACAAGATAGAAAACAAGTATCTTGCAATAAGGCATTGCTTAAGAAATAAAAACATTTAAAAGGTGGAGATTACAGTAATTAAAAATAGTTTAAAATATGCCACCCAGCATCAGGAGCATGACTAACAGTTAACACCAATGCTCAGAACAAACACAGCAGACAAAAAAAAAACCCCAATCCTAGACATGCCAGACTATTGTGTAGGTGTGGTGGGCTGATCCTGACTGGACACCCACCAGGTGGTCACTCCTCAGCTGGACAGGGAGGAGAAAATATAACAAAAGGCTTGTGGGTAGAAATAAGGGCAAGGAAAGATCACCTGCCAGTTACTGTCACAGGCAAAGCAGACTAGAGGAAGTTAACTTATTACTGATCAAATGAACATAGGGTGAAGAGAAATAAACCCAAATCTTAAAACACCTTTCCTTCAACCTTCCCTTCTTCCTGGACTCAACTTCAGACCTGATTTCTCTACCTCCTCCCTACCAGAAGCACAGGGGCATGGGGAATGGAGGTTGGAATTCAGTTCATCACACATGATCTCCACCACTTTTTTCTCCTCAGTGGAAGGACTCCTCAGACTCTTCCCCTGATCCAGCATGGGGTGCCTACTATGGCAGATGGTCCTCCATTAACATCTCCAATGTAAGTCCTTCCTCCAGGCTGCAGTTCTCCATAAACTGCTCCAGCATGGGTCCCTTCCATGGGCTGCAGTCCTTCAGGAACAGGCTGCTCCAGTGTGAGTTCCCCATGGAGTCACAAGTCCTGATGGCAAACCTGCTCTACCGTGGGCTCCTCTCTCCATGGGTCCACGGGTCCTGCCAGGAGCCTGCTCCTGTGAGGGCTTCCCATGGAGTCACAGCCTCTTTTGGGCATCCACCTGCTGTACATGGGTTCCTCCAGAGGCTGCAGGTGGATCTCTGCTCCATGGGCTGCAGGGACACAGCTGCCTCTCCACGCTCTTCACCAAGGGCTGCAAGGGACTCTCTGCCCTGACACCTGGGGCACCTCCTCCCCACTCCTTCTGCACTGACCTTGCATGTTCTCACTCCTCTCTCTCCAGCTGCAATTGCCCTTGAGCAGTTTTTTCCTCCCGCTCTTCAATCTGTTATTCCAATGGTGCTGGTCTGGCTACTGCTTCCACTGCACACAGGGAAAGCTGCTGACACCCTCTTAGAGTGATCCATCCCTGCAGCCTCCCTGTTACCAAAACGTTGTCACACAAACCCCAGCACAATGGGAAATAATCAACAGCCACAGTATTATTTAGACAAGGTGCACCAAGAGTGATTAAACGCCCTAACTTAAGTTTAAAAATAAAACTGGTATAACCATTCTTCAAAACTCAAGTATTCAACTTCTCAGAAGTCATCTTCTAAAACAATACCGCTGAAAGCCTCTACTACTTTCCTTGCACCTTGTTTTGGTTCTTCTAAAAAAGCAAGTCCAGGACAATAGAACTGCATGGAAGGTTCCTCAACAAAATTCCTTATCTCTGACAAAAGCACCCCAAATGCAAAGCAATACATCTCCAGCTACAATATTACTAACACCATCTTTCAGCAGGCCAGTTGAATCCTGTGTTGCTTAACTTTTCCTTAGTTTCTCTTCTGCACTGCACCCAGGGCTGGCTACCTACTGGGAACACTGCAGGTAGCAGCAGGAATGCAGTGAAAGGATAAAGCAGACTTCATGAAGTCCTAAAACCCTGAATTTCCTCGCTCTGTTTAATTAAATAAAGCTGATTCCAATTCCTATTTTGTAATTCCAAATTTCTGCCATGTTTTCCCAGGGGGACATAATACAGACTTCACTTAAAACAATAATGAACTACTGTATTTTTCCTCCCTGAACAACAACATCAAAATAAAAGGTATTTATAGTCAGAAAAATAAACCTGTGGCCTGAGCCCACACATTTGTCATACAGCTAGGCCTTCTGTTAAAAGAAGGAGCAATAAAACTTACTGAAGTAATGAAAAAATACAAGCCAGGCACAACACTGAAATTTTTTTCCCCTCCAATCACTGTCCAGATTTTATTGATGCAATTATATCTGATTATCTTAGTTCTTTCAACTTTTAATTTATACATTGAAATATACTGTTCAGAACAACAGAAACATCAACACTAAAATAATTATAACCACGCATGGTTGCCCCGAAAATCTGAAAAGCCAAAGAGATATATCTATTAGCAGCTCAGAATCTGAAATGATTGAGCTTTGTTTCCTTTTAGCTACAAAAAAATATCATCCCAACTAAGTGCTTCTTAATGTGTACCTTAACACAGCATGGGGTGTGACTGAGATTATGCAGAAAAGAGCAAAGCTGAAACCAAGCTCCTTTCATCTCGGATTCAGTGCGAATTCAAAGGATGTCAATATCACACAAGTTAAATGAGAGGGTCCTTGATCTACCAAGAAATGCAGTAAATTCTTTTTCTAAAACTAGAAGGTCCTCCAGATATAAAACATGAAACAACCATCACATCAGCATACCTCCTGTCCTTCCAAGGCCAACCTGCACAGAAGGTTGAAGGCTTCCTTCATTTTTCAACAAATGAGGCAAATGGTAATAGATATTTGGCACTTGAAGAGATTTTCTACTCGTTAGGTCTTTTAACAATTTCAGGGTGTCATCTGCAAACATAAAGGAAATTAGTAATGCAGAAAAAAAATTATATGACGTTTTCAGCAAAAGTAAACAGTATAAAATTCCAAGCTTGGTCCTAACCAAAATCCAGAATAAATTGCCCACTTTTCTGAGTCATTAGATCTTGTCTACAAAGGAAGCCTTTTCTTATTCTGATTTTTTTAATAAATGATGGCCAAGACTATTTTGCACCTATAACCTTGTTACAGCTTCAGTTAATATTTACCTGATCACATAAGATCTAGTGTGAATTTACAGAATTAAAGAATGCTGCATTTATCTGGGGAGTTGGTGGTTTTGTCAGGGTTTTTCCCAATTAATCAAATGGGAGGCTTATTTCCCTAGATAATTTTTTACTTTTGCTTACAGAGGTCATCACCATCCAGCAAACAATAGTGCAAATAACTTTTCAGAGCTACGAATACATATTGGAATATACTGCACATAGAGATACAAAATAAATCAGCATTAAACATACAGTTGATATTTTGAGTATTCATGGGGAAAAAAAATGCAAATTTAATTAAGTCCATTAGAATAGAATTATCCTGTTAGATTCCATTAGAATCATTCCTGTTCTTTCTGGTGCAACTGTCTTTCAGTATGTCCAGGTGGCTCACAAAGTTGCAAAAAACAGTTTTTAAAATTACCCTGCTGTGCATGTTGATTTTCTTGCATCAAGTGTGAAAACAACTCATTTCAAATCACAAATATGATAGCATATGGGTCTTTGAAAACTTATGGGCTTCATAATATCAAATTAAGTAAAAACTGTAGTCAAGGTTTCTTGAGATAAAATTGAGAGGAAGAAAAGGAAAGTCGTAAGTGTAATTCCTCTCAGAATTTGAGCAGAGCTTCTACAAAAACAGATGGGTTTTGTTGTGGATTTTGGTTCTCTATGTTTGGGGACTTTTAAAATACTTATTTTTAGATGAAACTAAATTCCTAACCACCCCAAACCTTGCAAAAAGGTCTGTAAATAGATGCCATAAGTAGATATGTCTATTTTGATAGACTCCAATACAGGCACCTTTTACATTTCCTGCTAACATTTCTTTAACTTCATCTGTAAAACCTGGACTAAATTCTGTCCAAGTATGACAGTTCTTTGTCAGAACGAATAAGGATCTACACAAAACAATCTGGAATTCTTTCAGCTTCAAAGAGAGCAAATAGCATTATGTATACTTAAGTGTATTAAGCTTAATAAAAGCCTATCTAATACTATGTTCTGAACACAAAAGCTCAATAATTCAGCTGGCTTCCCATTATGGCTCTACATGGGAAAACGTGGATGCCCATCCCAGCTGGGATCCAGACATAGTAGAATGTTAAATGAGTTAGTACTTTCAGCTGCATCAGAAGAGAATAACTCCCTATAAATGTATTGCCTAAAAGCAAGCTAAGTCAATTTCAGAAACAAATGTGGTAATAACTTAATCCTAAATCCAGTATGAAAATTATTTGACCTCATCCATGCTTTACTTTAAAAGCAAAACCCCACACATGAAATAGGAAGACAAGATTTATAGCCCATGCTAAATGTAACCTTTATCTGTGCAATTCCTGGAGATCCAGGGAACTACTGAGATCAGGCCATTAGCGTCAGGCAGCAATCCATGAGCAGCATCAGCACTGGAGCCTATAATTATAGCCATCTCCCAAAAACAAACAAACAAACAAAACCCTATCGAAAATATTAAATCATAGCACAAATGTAAGTGGACAACAAATGAAAAAATCTTGCTCCAGGCTTTTGAATTGCAAAATCTTTTGGGTTTCAAATCCTTATTAGACCAATATAGCGAAATTTCTGCAACCTACCAAGTCAGATCTCTTGAGAAAAAATTTGTACTTATTTGTTATTCATTTTCCATCCACAAAAATGAGAGCAACAGAACAGTAACCGTGTGATTTTAAAATTTAACATAAATAGTCTAGTGAATATTGCCATGTCTTTCTCTAATATTGCCAAACAGCTTTTGTAAAGCTGACCATCCATCTCCAANGTTAACATACATGGTCTAGTGAATATTGTCAAACAGCTTTCGTAAAGCTGACCATCCATCTCCAAAATGGGTAAAAACTTACAGAAGATTTATCAGTTTAATCGCTAGTTATTAAAAGTTATTGTTAATAATCAGACAAAAGTATTGTTATAATTAGAAGTTATTGAAAAGGCCATTTCCTGTACTTCTTACAAATCATAACCAATACTTGAGTCTATATGATTTAATAACTTCCACTTGACTTCTAAGCATATTTTAACTGCTTCAAGTTCATCCATTTCTTCTGTTAGCTCAATTTTCCACTCTGACTCTATGTAAAAAGTGATGTAAATTAATTGTCAAAATATATTCAGCGTAATAAAAAAGTAACCAGAAGTTCCAACCTTTGGGAGCTAGGTGTGGAGTAAGTAATTCTTATGACTTTAAGGGCTGAATAAGGGTTGGTGAATCGTTAAGAACAACAACTGGAAAAAGCAGCATCAGATACAACATACTACACATTCTTTATTCACGCTGCTGAGCAGCTTCATTTGGCTTTCTTGGTAGCAATTTCTTACTCTGTAGTATTAAGAAGATAAATTAGCATTGCAGAGTTATAAAAAGAGTATCTCAGAGGGCGTACCTGAGTAATTATTCATTGCATTCTTACTGCCGTTAGTTTCTGCCACGGCCCTCCTGAACTGCTCCAGGATGGCGTTGAGCTCGGACGAGCGCTGCAGCGTGCGGTGCTCGGCGATGCGCAGGCGTTCCTTCAGAGCGTGAAACTCCCGCTGGTAGGCAACCAGCTTTTCTAGGGAGACAAAGCACAGCTCGGGTTACCTGCGGAAACGAACGCCTGCTGGCGGATCTGACAGGTGCCTAAGGCTGCTCCAGCTGCAGCACCGGGGATGCACTCAGACACGCAGAGCTCGGCACGGCCCCACCTGAGGAGCTGGCGGCCTCAGCACCTACACGGAGAGCTGGACCACACCGGGATGCAGGGATTGAGGGGGGATGCTCTCACCACAGTCACACACCAGGGCAACTCTGGGTCCCCAGCACACGGCACAGGTCGGGACCATTTCTTGGAACAGATGCCCGCAAACCATTTCTTTTAGGAAGCCACACAGCAGTGGCCCCTTACAAAAGCACAGGTTATGTCTTCTAAGTATTCTAAAGTATTCTTTAGAAATATTCAGAGGGGTCTTTATAAAGTCTTCTATACTATTCTATACTTTAGAAAGTATTCCTAAGACCCCTCCAAATACTTTGTAAGGATGAGTGGAACTTCACAGTATGTCAGACATATCAATTTTAAAGCCAAGTTTTAACTTAATATTATGGTCAGTGCCTGAGAACTGAAGAACAAAATTTTTTATCGAAATACTGCTGCTGTTTATACATACACATACTCTTGAAAGGGGACCAAAAGGGAGATGGAAACACCAAAACTGATTTGTTGATATATTCCCTTTGCCCTTGACACCCAGTAAAGTAAGTGGGCCTGGATTTTGTATCCTTCCTTCTTCCTATTGGTAATTTCCTCAAAATCTTCTGCTCACCTTCATCACTATCACCCTCATTCAACCAATACACAGATACTGACTGGAGTATTTTAAGAGAATTTGTAACTCATAATCAATATTCCAGCCACTCAGCTGACATCCAGAGACATGTCTTTTGTTATTTACCTATCCACTCCTAGTCTTTTCATATTGCAATGGTAGGGAACCAGAAGTTTAGCAAGCAATTTGAAACTCTTGCTGTTGCTATATTACATAACACATGGGGCAAAAAAGGAATTAGAGTCAACTTCCCCTGTTAATAAAGATGCTTTTCCTCCAAATTCTTCCCATTTACTTTTTTTTTTTTTTTTGGTAGTTGGGATGTATTGCTCCGATTATGTTTAGAAAACTTAATTAACTAAAATGCCCTCTGTTTGCAAGACAGAAAAATAAAAACATAGTTCACTACCTCTTAAAAACATTTCCCTTGCCAGCTTTATTTTGCTTCTTTCATTAAAACCAAATGGTTATTGCTTTTGTGGCAACAAACCCAGAACACAGATGCTGGCCCACAACACAGTGCTAGGCACACTACACGCTGCTGACTGAATCCAGGCTGCTATTTGAAATAGGAATTGATGCTTCAGTCAGCAACACTTAGAAGACTGGGAAAATTTTTTGAAATTTCTGGCATGAAGGCCATTCATATTTGCCAATGATAACTAACAAAGTAGTTCAGTCCCGGTGCTTCCAGTAAACTGTACTGGTATTGCATTCATGGTACTTGAGACCTCAAAAGCATTAATTCCTTTAAGAAATACTAGACAAGTAGTCAACTTCTCACAGTTCCTTCAACCAGACATATCTAGGTTAAGGAGGTTGCTCTAAAAGACACATAAACTGCTGGCACCTATCCTTCACAAATATATGGCGGGTTTTTTTCATTAAGCACAATATTATCGATTCAAGTATAACGAAAAAATCCTGAGATTACAAATACAGTAAGATATTAAATCTGCTATCCTATGATTATTCTTCTAGTTATTTATGCAAAAAAAAAAAAATTAATTCTTTGCTTATGTGAACTTAAGTGACCTAAAACATTTACATCTCTAACACTACTAGAGCTACCACTTTACATGTTTTTGGAGATTAATGTGTAATTTGGCATTTTGGTGCTTGTTGTATAATATGGCTGCCTGTACTTTTAAACTAAACAAATTCAATTTAATGTCTAGCACTCATATTTAGCATATTTTCAGTACTTCAAAGATCAACTTCTCAGATACTTATTACTTACAAACAAACAGAAAACCACAACAAGTTTTCTCATACTGTAAGGTACTTGCAAAGGAGAAAATACTTCTTAGATTCTTATAGTACTACCAGTACAGTGACCACATGTCCCAGACTTTAGAAAAGCATCCCTTAAGCCATCAGCAGTTTATAAATATTCTAATTTGAACTTTTCAGAGTTCTTGACTAAGGACTTGAGAATGAGCCTACAAGATTAAATTTAAGAATCTATTTTTATTTATACTTTGACTGAGCTCAAGTTTGGTAGACAAAGTCCTATTTAACTAATTTGGTATCACTCCATGCTAAAATCAACCTCTTCATGGATGAGGGCAATATGAAGGAAAGGCAGTGGTTGGTGCAGTCTCACCTGGAGTGCTGTGTGCAGTTCTGGGCCCCACAGTCTAAAAAAGGATGTGGAGTTCTCTGAATGCATCCAGAGGAGGGTGATTTTGGGGGACTTTGGGTCGGTCTAGTTTGGAGAACAGGAGATTGGAGGGGTGACCTCATTGCTCTGTGCAGCTTCCTGAGGGGGAACACTGGAGATGGATGTGTTGAGGTCTTCTCCCTGGTGTTAGTGATAGGACACTTGGGAATGGTCCTAAGCTCTGCCAAGGGATGTTCAGATTGGACATTAGGAAGTATTTCTTTGCTGAGATGTTGGTAAAACATTGGAACAGGTTTCCTAGAGAGAAAAAAGTGTTTAGGAGGCATCTGGACTATGCCCTTAATAATATGCTTTAGCTTTTGGTAAGCCCTGGAGTGGTCAGACAGTTGGACTAAATGATTGTTGGCAGGTCCCTTCCAAACGAGATATCCTATTCTATGACAACCTGACTTGTAAGCATTGTATATACAAAAAAGTCAATAGTGCGCCTGATATCTTCAAAATACATTTGACCATTTAGTGTTTTATTGTTCAGAGATTGCTCCAAAACCAACAGAAATAGAACTGATTTCTTGTTTAGAAGCATGAAAACACTTTTTTTGATTGCTATCAAAAGGAGAGTACTGAGCCTAAAACTACAGAGAAAACAGAGGTCACTGATCACCATCAGTAAAAAATTATTCTTTTTCTACAGGATTATGAATTCTGTTCTTATTCTGATATTGAAATCTAGAGCTATTTAAGAAAACAGAAGAAAGAATTCAGACAGTAAATTACTGGCCTCACAACACTGATGGAAGAACCCCAAACATATCTGTCTGTTCTCTGACAAACAAAACATCCCTCTAACAGCAGCTGTAGCCAACATTGAAGACGCTGGGTCTCCAATAATTTCAGCATACAAGTATATTTTCATTTTTAAGAATAACATACTATTTTACATTGAAATGAAGAGATTTTCCACACTTTACTCTGGAAGCCAGAAAGATCAAATAAAATAAATATCTTGATAAGCAATTACTTGAGAACTTCATCATTTTTGTCTTAAATTCTAGTTGGTTCAGCAAACTCCAGAAGCTAAAGCCTAAATATTTCAGCTGGCCAGACACTGTGCAGTTCTCCCAACACTATGTCAACTGAACCAGTTAGGTTGTACTTCATCAACTTTTTTCCTTTGTTGTAATACGTTCTCTTGAATATGCAGAACGTAGAATTTAGAGAAGCTCACTTGAAAGCTGATGCAGTATTTTGAAAAGCGAATATTCAAATGAAACTCTGGTGGTTTGCCAGTTTTTAATCAGAGATAAAATCTCAGCTCTCAGTCTCCTCTGGGTTATTTACAGTTCTCCTACTAAATAACTGTTAAAAAGAAAGTTATTTCAAAAATATACTACTAACCCAAAATTACAAAGTCAGTCTGCTCTCCTCTTAGCCAAAACAACCTTGACTGCATAACTTGCTTAAGAGTTGTCTAAATTTGAAGAAAAACTCGAAGTTTTAAAACATGAAGTTTTTTTAACACCTTAGTATGCATCTAACTTCTTCATCTGGGCTTTTTTACTTCTTGAAAAATCTGTTGATGTACTTCAACCCCTGCTTTTTCTAACAGCAAAGAGGTCTCCCTCAAGATAAAAAGGGACATCAAAGTAAAGGAATAAGAAAATAGACTGTAGTTGGAGTTTAGAAAAGCATTTTGCAGAGTATTTCAGTTCAACAGAAATAGCATAAATCTGAATTGCAGGTGAATTACCAACACTGTCAGAACACTTGTTGTATTCTAATTCCAAATGCAATATCTACTGAACAACAAAACAGAAGAAATACTGTGGAAACTCACTCAAAGCAATTTTAAGGCTATAAAGTTTCAAAGTCAATAAATATCATCAACAGCTTAGTTTTCTGTTCATGCTATTTTTCTTAGCAAAGTTAGGGGTTTTTTTAATGCCCCAAGCCTGTCAGTGTTTAAGAGGCATCTGGACAATTACTCTAAAACCATGTTTTTTAGAATTTGGTCAGCCCTGGTGGTTGGGCAGCTGCACTAACTGAAAGGATCTAGTCTATTCTGTTCTAACAAGAAAACTTTATGAAGAAACTATTTGAGTGCACTTCTAAACTGAATGGAGTGCACACTTGTAAAAAGAAACAGAATTACCTGAAGACCTTTTCACAGCCCAATAATGTTTTGGCAATTCTCAGTTAGTACTGCCATTATTCCTCAAGGAAAGCCTTGACTGTCTGCTAAAAGAACTGCAGTCTACAACATAAAATCAGTATGAAAGCTTTGCAAGCTGTTATTTATCTTATCAATCAAGCAGGTTCCCAAACACCCTAAATCACAGGCCATTTTCACAACTGAAAATTGAACATGTTGTACTAAGATTGTTGAACTAAGGTGGCTGCATTCACATCAATGAATAACTAACTAAATAAAAGACAAGCTATAATTTACTCAAGAGCTCTGTGTTAGCATGGCTGGTTGTACCAAAGGCAGATGCATGAGACAAGATCAGGAAAAGCTTTATGACCTTCCCATATCACAAGCAGCCAGTTGAGCTTTCCTTCAAACTCCAAATCAGCTAAACATCCAAAGTGATGTATCTGCCACACACAGAAAAAGGTAACCAGCCATAGACTTGGCACTCAGAAAAGACAGCAAGCCAAGCACAGAGGGCTTAGCTTCGCCAATTAATTCTAGGCCTGATTTATATTTTCTGCCTTACCCAACTGAACCATAGAAACCTCTCTCCCTTTTTTCATTAAACAACAACAAGACACACAGATAAAAGCCTCTGGTTGGCAACAAAGCATTGTACATAAATTCTCAATAAGTAAAACACCTAGAGAAGGAACAGACACCTGATACAACAGGACTTTCCCTCTATCCAAGTTGGGAAACTTTGAATCATTAGTCAAATCAGTGTATCACTGGCAACAGCCCCACATTCACCAATGTAACAGTTAATGGCCCACCCTAATGACAACCCTTTCAGCTTTTACAAGTTAAAGGTTCCGCAGCAAATGCCTCATTTTCCTGCACACCCTGTGGAAGAGTTATTAAAATGCCATTAAATAAATATTTGAATCTGCGAGAACACGCTGTACTAAGTGCTAATTCAGGTATTTCTGTGATTAGTTATTCTGCAACTCATTTACTCCCATTATAACAACCCTACAGTAGTTACCATCATGCCATGGGTCAGAGACACTAACAAGCTTCACGTATTAATCCATTACACTCCCATCAAGGATGCTGATCAGTTTACAGGCTGAAACAGAGTAGAGGTCTTAACTGGCAGGGAGCTTCCACACTGGGTTTCATGCAGAGTCAGAGGTGAGGCAAGAGGAGTTACTCTTCAGTGAATGAGGGATTTGTCAACATGCCAGCCAGTTCAATCTGGCATGGCTCTTGCAGGAACATTTCTTCATTTCAGCTACATGAGGTATAAAAATTGAGTTCTGCACTTCCCATAAAATCAGCTCAGATGTTTTATGTGATGCATGAAGTTGTAGTATCAAGTAAATCAGTATCCAGTAAGTCATGATGATACCTGCATGGACCTGCACTTCAATCCCACGGACGTAAGCAACAAGAATTTTTTAGACTGTGCTTGATTCGTAATACCCAAGTACCTTACAAGCCATCACATTTGAACTATTACTGATAAAATACTCATCTTCATCTCTTAGAAGTAGATATCCTTTTAAATTAAAATCCTGCTATGCTAATATGTGGCAGACTAAATTATTTGCACTTTAGCAAAAAAAAAAAAGTTAATTTCTCTAGTATATAAAATAAAATTCTTAGCCTGCTAGCATGTAATTCTTAACTTCATCTTAAAAATGACACTTTTTTGATAAAGGCTACACTTCCTCTTTAGCACAGGCTTTGCAAAATATTACTGCAAATACAATTACCCAATACTGCGATACAAAATTCTGTAATTCTTTTCTTATTGCATCATACAGTCATCCAATACCCACATAAAGATGCATGGACAAAAAATACATACTGGCATTTACTAAGATAGCATGAACATTGCTTCCATTGCCCTTTGGAAGTGACTCCAGAGCTCAGAGGATATTCACAAAGCATAAACAAAGCACTGCATTCTCAAATGTCCGACCGAGGGGAGGCAAGGAGAGGAATTGTCAAACCAATCACACAGGCACAGACAAAAACCTCGGTCCGCACAAGAGAGATACTAAAGATGTTCCAGAATCCTCCTGTGACATTTGGACTTAAAAAAACCAGCAAAACATTGTAGCCAGCTGAGCTAATTATCAAGAGTCAAAACCTGCCCATAGGCACAAATCAGATTTATAATCAACAATGTTAAACTGTGAAGAGTAAAGAAGGTGCTAACAAAATTGGCCCCCAAAGTTTCAACCTCAAGCGTGCTCACAAATTCTGACTTGTCTCAAAACCGGCTAAAAGCTGATATATAGTGTCCTTGAAACGTTACAATGTATTACCATGGATGACTACTCAACAAAAGCTAATGAGCTTCCCTGCTCTTAAAGTGAAATTAAAACCTTTTATAAACAAGCTATGATGAGTTATAAAATCCAAAGCAGTAAAGCAATCAACCATGCAAATACAAACAAAGCAGTATACTGTAAAAGCTAACAACAAGACATGCTATAAATAAAAGCTTTAAGAAAACTGCTCAAGGTCAAATTTTATCAGTCCTCTTTGAACACTGGATTCTGTGGGCCTTTTTAGTTACAGAGTCTGTGGCTATGCCTATTCATAAAGCTATTTTATTATTCTGAAGGGATTAGAGAATATGCAATTTTTTCTAAGTATAATACTCTGTGAAATTAAAGACAGGAAAATATGGTAGATGATTTCACAAAAAAATACATCCTACTAATCATGACAAAACATTTTCTGCATCAGGAAACAAACAAACAAAATCAAGATGCTGGAAAACAAGTGGGCAAGTAATTTTTTTATCCCTAATCTTGTTATTCAAATGGATGGGTCATTTCAGCAATTCACTATTTCAATCTACCAAATCAATCCATCAGAGCCCCTCTTTATTGTTTTCCACACAGAAATGTACTTATTAGGACTGGAAGTATTTTTAAAAGTGCTTATTGAAGTAGCTTTCATTGTGAAGAACAGCTTTCTTTTTGAGGGAAGGTTCTGCACGTTTTCCTAACTTTGGTGAAAAAAAATACCAACAAAAAAAAAACCTCAATAATTCTAATTACTCAATTTCTAATTGCAATTTTTTCACATTTCACACTTCAAGGATCTCCATAAACAAATAATGTTTTTTGTTCTCTTCAATTCTCACTGAAGTACTTGCTTTGAAACTTTCAGGGCATGATCCAATCTCAGTCTAGATACATTTGTTTAAACATTCCTTTGCAGCAGGAGCTGAAGTTCTTTTCCCTAAAATTTTTAAAGCAAGCTGAATACGATCCTTTGTCATATCAACTGGTAAAACCTTTCTATTTTGATCTGTAAATTTCAGAATCAGTTTTCTTGTAAATAGTCCTTTGATCTGAGAATCTGCTTTCCCTACAGTTTTTCCATCTTTTATATAAATACGCTAAAAATGATGTAGCTCACCAATCAAAATGGAAGCATGAAATGGTACATCATGTTTGTTTGATTTTTTTTTTTATAAAAAGCCTCAGAATACAAGATTTTTCTAGAAGAAAATAATCCTAAGACATTAAAAAGCCAAAGAAGCCAAACTAGAATAGTGACAACTGATGAATGATTTAATAAGGAGTATTTTCATAGCTGGATAGAACAGCCAGGAACAGTTTGAAATCTCTAAAGACACAATTGCACACCTTTGCCTCTAGATATAATTTGTTCAATAGAGAAAGGTCACAATTTAGAAGATTTCCAAATCAATTATAAAATCCAGAATGACACCACATTCAAATCTCCCCTGATGAGGGCTGACAGAGAGCCTGAACGCTCCTTTGGACACAAGGAATAAAAAGAATAATATATCAGAAAATCCAGACACCCACAAATAAGGAGGTCAAGTCGACAGAAGCATATGGTGCTCTGTCTGCGCTCTGGCTTCAGACAATAAGGATAATTAAACACATGGTTTGTTTGAGAAGAGTTACTGGCAGCACTTGAGCTGAAGGTCTTCTTTTAAAGCAGAGAACAGCAAACTACAGTGACGGGGAAAAAGCAAGCAAGCAAACAAAAATAACAACAAATCAAAAAAAAAAAAAATAAAGCCCAGAAAACCCCAACCAAACAAATGAAAAAAAACCAACCTCCCAGAACCAAAACAAACAACCCCCAAAACAAACAAACAAAACTCCAAAAAAGAAATTGCATGATCACACACTTGCAAATTATTTGTCCTGACCTGACTGTTAACTTTAATAGGATTCATGCCTCTATCACTAGTAAACAACAATGCCCAACACTCTATAGATGAATATAAACCTCAGGTTTTAGGTTCCAGCTACTTGGTTCTTATTTCATTCACAGTGCTAAGAAGTAAAGTCACCTCTACTGGCATTTCTTCTTTAAGGAGAAAGTGATATAAAAACATCACTGAAATCATGTGCTAAATCAGTCCCATAAAAAGCAAGCAGTATTTAACACACCTCTATCCCTGAAACAGAAACTCTAAGGGTTAAATAAAAGCTTCATAGATTCTATTCCCAAGAAACAAAGCAGAACAACAAAAATTATTGCAACTTCTGTTGTAGACATTCATTGCACAGAGTTCCATTCAAGAAATTGATAAAAGAAAAGCTCAGCTGAGTATACAAAGCATTGCATTCATGTAACTTGCACAGGAACTCATTGCAGTGAAAAAAAAAATTACCTTCAAGTAACTGTCACTAAAACATCCCACTTTGACATTTCTGACATGTCTTGCACAAGATTTAAAGTGTACAACAGTGTAAAAGAAACTAGGAAACCTTCAAAAACATCACAGTATTACCTCAAAAACACAATTTACAGTGACAGCTTTTACAAAGATCATTATGTCACAAATATTTTTTCAAACTAACTGCCAAATAAAAAGCAAGACTGTAACTATATTGCACAAGCAAGCACAAAGCTCCGGTTTAAGCAAACATTACAACCATAACACTGAAACACACTTAAGGTACAGAACAGGTCAACAGCTAGCCTTCATTCTTGGCAACACTGAAGGACTGAAACATCAGGTGAAAGAAACCATTTCTATTGCCTTTTTAACATACTAAAATAAAACTATCCATTCTACATTTCTGCAGAAACCTGTGTATTGAGCATACATGTTGCATTCATTTATTATGTTTGCTTCCATCATTTAGTTCAGGTGTATGTATATACACACATTTTACTGCTACCAATGAACAAGAGTGTCTTCAAAAAACTACATACCAGCTAATTACACTCACTCCTAAAAGGACATATCAAAGAACTATTGATCTAATCTGAGCAGTGTGTGGCTTTATAATCAGCATCTCTGTGTGGTATCATAATTTCAACATTACAAATAACAACAAAACCTTGATAAAACACATTTCTTTCACATCTGTTATAAGAGCACAAGAAACAACCCCTTCACCTGAAATACTCCCAGATCTGCTGACCATGTAAACAAATGTAATTACCCTGTAGGTAATCTGACCTCTTAGAGACAGTTTGACTACAAGTCATCTGTGACATCTCACGTTTCTCCTCAGATCTCAATCAGACCATAATACTTTCAGCTACCTTCTACAAACAAGCACGTATACCTATATTAAGACACCATGTTATCTAGTGGTCTCAAATTCCTGGGCAGTTCTTTTGTGGTGGGTTGTTTTTTTTTTTTTTTATGTTAAGGAAAAGTATTTCTCTGCATATCACTTTTTATAACCTACTGAACTTCTCATTCCAATTACTAACATAGCATTCTCTGCTGTAACAGAATTCATGGAAGTAGGTGGTTTGATTCTCCTTGTTATTGACTTGGTAAGTCAAAACTGGAAAAGCGATTTGAAAGAGAAAACAAGTTTCCATAAAATTACCAATTTGGTAATCATTCAAGCTTCTTCTAATCCTCCAACTCTCACTTCTTGCAAATAGCCAGACTTGTGCAAAACATTTGACACTGTCCTGCACAACATCCCTGTCTCCAAACTGCAGAGACGTGGATTTGACAGATGAATCACTCAGTGGGTAAGGAATTATCTGGATGGTTGCAGTCAGAGTTGCAGTCAATGTCTCAGTGTCCAAGTGGAGATCAAAGAGGTGTGGTACCCTCAGGGGTCGGTATGGGGACTGGCACTTTATAACATCTCTGTTGGTGACAAGGGCAGTGGGACTGACAGTACCTTCAGCAAGTTTGCCAACACCACCGAGCTGTGTGGTGCCTGATGCCCTGGAGGGAAGGGATGCCATCCAGAGGGACCTGGACAGNACAGGCTGGGTGGAGAATGGATTGAGAGCAGCTCTAAGGGGAAGGACTTGGGGCTGTTGGTTGACATCAATAAGCACTTGTAGTCCCCAAAGGAAACTGTGTCCTGGGCTACACCAAAAGCAGCGTGGCCAGCAGGGCCAGGGAGGTGATTCTGCCCCTCTGCTCTGGTGAGATCCCACCTACAGTGCTGCATTCAGCCCTGGGGTCTCCAGCACAAGAAAGGCACAGATGTGTCAGAGTGAGTCCAGAGAAGGGTCATAAAGATGATCAGAGGAGCACCTCTCCTATGAAGACAGGGCTGAGAGTTGGGGGTTGTTCAGCCTGGAAGGAAAACCTTACAGCACTTCCAGTACCTAAAGGGAGCCAACAAAAGAGCTGGGGAGGGACCATTTACAATGGCATGGAGTGATAGGAAAGGGGAAATGGCCTCAGACTGAAAAAAGGTAGGTTTAGACTAGATGCAAGGTAGAAATGCTTCAATATGAGGGTGTGAAGCACTGCAACAAGTTGCCTACAGAAGCTGTGGATGCCCCATCTCGGGAAATGTTTAAGGCCAGGCTGGATGGGGTGTTATTAGCACCATGCTCTAATCAACTGAGCTAATCTCAGTTGCCTCATAAACAGGAAAACAATGGTCTTGAAACAGTAACAAAGATGTTTGCACAACGTTAGAGAAGGCACTACTGAGCTTCAAGTTAGACTTGACTAAGGCCATTAGAACATGTGTGCCACAAGGTATAAGAAGGTAAGATTTTAAATGTGTTTGACAAGTAGAGTCTCCAAAATAATCAGTGCAGAAAATTAGTATTTTGGTTTAAATTTTCCAAATCACTGTGCTAATTACATATTTTAAATTATTTTTCCACTTGAGTACTCTTCATCAGTATTATTGAACATCGTGATGCTACAACAACACTGAGAAATATAGCACCATGGATATTGCAAATGGGTTAACATTTCTGAATAGAATTATTTATCATTTTCATATTGATCCTTTCTGCAACAAGGAAACAAGGAGTTTGTAGAAGAACTAGTACAGTGTAGAAATTACTCCCACAGAAGAAGAGATCCAAGAAGCATCGTCTTAATAAAGATTAACTGAAAAAGAGTTTCTATTTTCCTTACAGGAAGGACTTAGTGTTCTGTTAAAGATTCATTCCCAAAAAAATTTGCATTGCCAAAACTGGATGGAAAATTCAGTTTTTAATTTTGAAAGATGCAAATCAATAAAGTCATGGAAGTTTTTATTAAGTGTCCTGTTACCTTCATACCATTATTGTGGCATATAAATCAACTTGCTATTAAGCCTTTTTTTTTTGAGAATGAAGGGTAGAGTCAACTGCATCAGCCACACACTCTGCAGTTTGACCTAAACAACACAAATGGCAACACACCCCTTTAGTATAACAACCTAACAACAAACTCCTTCATCTAACTTCCACATGAAAAATGCATCTATAATGTCTAAATAAACAACAAAGCCAAGTAGCCTCTAATGCCTTCTTCTTCTATGGCAGATTTAATAATAACAACAGCACGGACAAAAAGTTAGGATGTACCACAACACCAAGTATAGATAAAAGCAAAAAGCTGAAGCTTAGATTCTTGCCAGGCTCGGAAAGCTATTCTCCACTAATTAAAAAAATTATCAAGTACAAAAACATTACTATGAACACAATCACAAGCAGTTTTTCTTACACATTGAGGGATTAAACCGGCAGCATCATAAAAAATCCAAAACCAAGGCATACAATTTACATGTAAATGCCTGCCTGAGTTGTAAATAAGCCATCTCTCTCACCTGGGACTCTGCTAAGTTTGTGTGCCTAGAGAGTGCCAAGACTGTGAGGTGGGGAGGAAACACCCAAACCCAAGTACTGCAACCACACAGGCTTCACAGACTTGACTTCCTACAGTGGTTTCCACCCCTTCTCATTTACAGGAGGTTCTGTCAGAGCACCCCTTGCTCTTTCCCAAGACTCTGTTCCTCTGCCCCAGCCCTCAAAACCAGCGTTCAGCCCAAGCACATACAAGCCTTAGCATTGTTCCCTGTGTATGTCTTCTCATACATAACAGATCTTCTCCCCCTGAACAGCACCTGCCTTTAACCCCCAGCAGCGGCAGTGCTGCAGCAGCTCTGCACCCACACAGTTGGTGGAATGTGAGCAGCGACAGCATAGAGTACTCCTCCCAACTCAGAGGAATACATTAATTTGTATTCCGCAGCAAATTTGAACCAAGTCAGACTAAAACAGTATTATGACATAGTGACAGAGGGGAAAAAGAGAATACAGCAGCATGTCTTAAATGCAATTTTTGAAAAAAGCCATCATACATTCATTATCCAAGACATTAGGTTATCTTATGACTGCACTTAACTGAAAGCCCTTATTACAGTATATACAAACATTCTGTGAATGTCCTAACATCAATTTTCCTCCTGCATAAGAATAAATTCTCAGCTTCACCCAGTTCAAACCTCTGATCACCTTAATCTACACATAGCTAAAATACCACAAAATCCAATTCAATTAATTGCTGGATCCCCAAAACTCAACAAGAAGAGAAGTCTTCCACTCAGTTACAGCTTGCTCGAAGTTAAACACTCTCCTCAAACTAAGTTAAATACACACATACATACATAAAGCAACATACTACAAATACAGAGTAAAGCATTAGTCCCTTTTTCAGGGTCTTTGTGTAACATAAAATTGCATTCTATACAACTGCCTTGTCAGTAAAGCAATGTGGAGGAGGAGAACAAGAGAAAATGAGCCCTCACCTGAGGGAGTCAACTCTACCCATGAGAAAGCAGTTATTCTACCTGCACACGTGTACATATGTGAATTCCAGAAAGGTCTCCCCTATTTCTTCCAGAGTCTCTCTCATCAACAGAGAGCACAAACAACCTTTGTGCAAAGCAAAAACGTTCAACCCTGATGCTTCCACGCAAACAAACTCTACAACACATGCACCTCCACACATCCTCCAGAATGTGACTCACAGCACACACACCAACCAACTGGGCAGTAACTGAGTGGCTGACACCTCTCAGACACCCCAAACGCACGTGGACTTGGGCCCTACTGTATTATTGCTCAGCAACTACTTATCACAAATATGCACTTACATAAAACTTCCCAAAGGTGTCACTTACTGTGCACACAGTAAGTGTGTGTACACAATTGGAATTTCTGGTCATGCCTCTGCAGCAGCACCCACCCATCCAGGCTGCAGGCTCTGCATCGGAGGGGATTTCTGCCCAGGCAAAATTTCCGTGAGGAAATTGAAGTCTTGTCCAGGAAAACCCCCGTGTATATGCCTAAAATTTGTCCACGAATTATCACATTAATATACTCAGATACTCTTGAACATTCAGGGCTCAAGATTTTTGAGGTTTAAGATGCTGAATATTCTCAGCATAATTAACTTAAAGTCCAGTGTGGCAAGGAAACAAAGCACACAGCAAAGTAGAACACAGTAGAACACAGAAAAAAGCAACTACTTCTGACAACTTGAAAGCTTCAAAACACTTAAATATGATTTGTTTCTACTACAGAACTGTCAGTAACTCAGTCAGTTTCTGTACATGTAAATCAAGATGCTCTTACTTTAAACCATTCCTTTCCTCCTCTCAGAAACAAACATAATACATACAAGGCAGGAACTACAGCAAGAAAATCCAACCTCCCAAACTAAAAAGAGATTAGTAATGATTGATCTACAGCCAAATGTTCAACACAGTAATACATGAGAAGAAAACTCATCTAGCAAAAATAACTGGCCAGAGGAGTGCTACAACCTCAAAATTAACAGCACTATTTTAAGAGCTGAAACTTTCAGAAATTCTTAATAGCCTGGGCACAAAGCTCCAGCCATTGCGGAAGTCTGGTTATTGTTTCCACACACGCTAGCGGGTTGAGGCTGCTGACGCTCCTTGTTTCTTTGTGCCTTGACAACTGTGTTGAACAAACTGTTTCTGAGAACACATTCCCGCTAACTTGTCCTCCTTGCAAGCAACTCAGGATCAAAGCTTCATCATGCACACACACTGCTGCAAATTAACAACAACCTTGTAAGTCAAATGTAATCCCGTCACATTTGTTTTATTCAAATCTCCAACAGTACCTCTACAGATTGTCTCCAGGGGCTGTCCAACCAAGTATGAGGGCTGTTTATTGGCCCCAGTACTTCACTGGTAATTTGTAATGGAAAAGGGATTTAGTTCAGCCCATCTCTGAACTGTCTGAGGAAACCTACACGTCCATGGCATTGATATGTAAGACTACAATGTATCTGCAGGCTACTACAGCAAAATTTAGGCTTGATAGGCACTGAAAACTTTTGCATTCTTTTTGAGCATTATATAGTATAAAGTTATATCCTGTTACAAGCAAAAAAGGAGGGTTCTGTTGTTTACAGTTAGAGAGATGGGTGGCACATCTGTGGGAAGCATCCACAGGAATAGGCAGAAAGTTGCATGAAAGCTGAGGAGACAACCAGAAAAACAGCTGGAAGCACTGCTCTAAAATACTGCAGAGTAATTGCTTTTTAGGCAGAGACTAGCTGGAAGAAAGCCTTGCAGAGCAAGGAAACTGCTTTCTATTCACTTTATGCCATGCTCAGGAAAACAAAATATACTGCATTATAAACAAAACTAAATTATAAACTTACCAGTGTCTCATCTTAAAAAAACAAAAACAAAAACACCCAACAACTTTCAGGATTCTAGTCCTAAAGACTGTATCAATAATGAAAAAAGCTTTTTTGTTATCCCAGCAGCAAAGACATAATTACACAGCAGGAAAAAGGTTACTGAGTAAGATACCACTCCAAACTGTGAGAGTGAGGAAGGGGAAAAAAAAAAAAAAATCACACTTGAAAATAAAAGTAAGTCAATTTTTTTATGTTTTTCTAACACAGGATGTTCACAGCTCCTAGCTATAGAAGTGGTTGTTTATTGTTAATAACAGTAAGAGACTAAAAATAAACAGATAAGGGAATCTGCTAAAATACAAACAAATATTTGATGTATTTAAAGGGATCAAATTATATTATAAGAAAGGGTAACTCTCACATATCTCATGCAAACATCAATATTATTTAGTAATGAAGCACAATGTCGTGTTGGTCTTGGCATAAGGAGAGATAAACCTGGCAAATGCCAAGAAGAACTAATATAACTTAGGTTAGAAGGGACTTCTGGGGGTCATCTAGCCCAATGCCCCAAGCAAAGCTAATTTCATCACAATTGCTACTTCAAAGCTGGAGTATTCTTGCCAGCTGTAGGTCTTCCCTAGCTAAGATTGATTTTGGAAGTGTCATATTGACTTTAAAAATCAGTATAACTCACTTTTTGTGCTAGCCCAAATCTCTATTGGTACCTATGGTATCATTTACTTGTCATTGCTGGTTTAACTATTCTTGAAACTGCCTACGTGGAAATTCTTCACCACCAGCCCCTCCCCAACAATCTACCCCAGTATGTAACTATATTTGCCATTACAAAAACAGTCCACTATCAAACCTGCCTCTCTCATTCAAGTTCAGTCCCTTAGATCCAGTTACTCACTATGGTCACAAACAATAGACTATGTCTTTTTTTTTTCCTCTTTCTTTTTTCGACAAGAAATTCTTGGCAAGAACTTTAAAAATAATTGAAAATTATCTTCCTGTCTCTCTGCTCACACCTCTCCTGTAAGGTAAGGAATACCAAGACACGGACCCTTCCCTTATAGGGCAGACTTTCTGTATCTTTGGTCACTTGTTGCTTCTTTGAACCTCATCTAATGAATCTATTTTCTTTCCAGTGCACCATCCCAAAGCAGACACAGTACAAAGCAGAGCAAAAAGAAGGCTTCCTGTGTCTTGCTGGAGCAGCAGACTTCATATGTATTTCCTTAAATCTCTTTTTTGCTCAAACTTCTATTGTTTTCTGCAATAATGTGATGTGTCACATGTAGCATGACTGTCATTCCTACCTATAGTGGCAACATCAAATTTCTTCCCAATTCTTCATGTACAGATTTGATTTTCTTTTTCTTTGGTTCACCCCATGTTTTGACTGGGGCACTTTCACCTACCTTCAACTCACCATTCACCTCAGTTCCTGACTCAGTCTCCAATTTTAAACTTCAATCTCTTTGTCTACCTTTGCTGCTCCTCCCATCATGGTGCTGTTTGAAATCCAGTAAGAATTCTCTGCCTCTAATCATCTAGATTCACTAAGGAAAATATCAATTACCATGAAACAAAGGACAGACCTTTGCAAAGCCCCTTTTACTCACTGAAAAATGTTACAGTAAGGCATGAGCAGCTGTGTCAGATGCAACTGTCTTTCCTGGCTTGGCTAAATTATGCCCATGATAGTCTCACCAGTCTCTGGATGTGAGCAGTAACCAGCATTTTGGAGGAGTGGCTAGCAAAAATTGGTGCAAATAGAACTTCTTAACACTGATGTAACACTAAGAAGCAGGCTTTCTTTATTTGGCTGGATGCAAGAGGGAAGCACAGAAGACTCAGGCTGAAGAAGAACTACGAGAAGCTACACTGAGCAGAAGTATGGACTTTCCCCAACTCTAACACTAGGCTGTAATCAAGAGCAGTACCTCAAGATGTTGGCTAAGCCAGATCCCATTAAATACTCTGGTAGCAACCAAGTTTTATAATCCCACATACAGATGAGTTAACCTAGCTAGCAGGTTATAAAAAATGCAAGGAACAAGTGCTGCAAAACCGCTTTGGTAGAAATCCTTTTCACTGCAGTTCTCCAAAGATGACTGGTGCCAGAGGAGCTCTCCTGCAGCAGTCATTAAGACAGACACAAAGATGCTGCAGACCTAAACACTGTCCCATCTGAAAGCTGCACACTTCTATATTATTCAGCTGGGACAGGGTGTTCACTACCTGCACAGGATTCTCAATAACCAAACCAAACCTACAGTCCCGATCAGCTTTAATGAAAATCAACTCTTTCTAGTATCAGTAAGCTATAGGCCAATTTCTTGTTGAAGCTTAAAGTGTATTTTAGGTAGAGAACAGAACAAAATTCATGTGCTGGTGTTAAAAAGAAAAAGGAAACCCTTATTTCCTTTAATTTCAGCTCCTGGAAGATCTGCAACAGAATTTCCAAAGGAAACCAACACTTCCCTTCTATTTAATAGAAATGAAAGAGCCCCCTCTTCTCAAAACTGGCATAAATTGTTAGAAGCACTTTCCACTTCAGATCCCAGCCCATCCCTTCCCTTCCCCTGCCCTCACTCCTCCCAGTTTGTAGTACATTTAACTTTTTCTTGGCTGGTTGGTCTTAACTCACACATCAGTGAGAAATGAGTGTCTAACAGAAAATCAGAACATGCAGTCAGAAGGCTGTAGCAGCATGTACCTGCATAACAGCTTCTCTTAGGATCCATGTAGAAACTAAGGTGGGTTATGGTTGCAAAAAACATGTCTCTCTCAGATTTCTCACCTTTTCTTACTGAGAAAATTGCATAACCACTGCCAAGGGGGAAGATAGATAGATAGATAGATAGATAGATAGATAGATAGATAGATAGATAGATAGATAGATAGATAGAACAGATTCTGTCCTCCTTGCCTTGTTTCCTCTGTGGTTCTTCCTGTAGGACTCTTCTTCCTCTGGGGATAAATATTCCTGCTTCTTACTCCAAAATCAGCCACCACTGGCGCTGAGGTTTTTTTTTTAGTCTCAGTTAGGTTTAGTTATCCTTGCTAAGTTTAGATGTTTTTGAACAGTTACAATTACTGTGGCTGAGAACCAGCATGGCAATTCTAATTTTGTGAAAACAGACAGAGGAGAGAGAAGATGACATTTTTATTAGAAAGCCCAGGCCATTTTCTCTCCAAATGAGAGAAAACTTTGTGCTTAAAATAAAACACATTTAACCTTCATTATTCAAGCATGAGTGAATGTTTAGAGAATCAGGAAGCTAGATAAATATCTCAAAAGTTCTCCTGAAGATCTTCACATGGGAATTTGTATTGGTGTACCAAAATAAGCAATCCCCATGCAGTGAGGAGATCCTGCAGTTATGACAACACCTCTGGATGAACTGAAACCAGAAGTTCTTCAACTAATTCTTCATCATTAACGAAGAATGATGAAATACACTAATGGTTTCAGGGTGCTGTGAAAACTACGAAGTTTAGCCATTTCTGAAGGGCTAAATTGCATCAGATTTTCACAGTACATATTGCAATATCTGTTCTCAACAGTCCAAGTAGCCAAACATCTCCTAGAAGTGATGCAAGACACTGCCAACAACTCTCTTTGACCAAGAATGAAGTCACATACTTTAAATGAAAAAAATTTGAATTCCATCCTACCATGCCTGCACTCATTCAGTAAAGTTATTTACCTTGCTTCCCAATTTCCACAGCCACCAGAAGGGGAGGTTCTTTAGCATTATGGGGCATAGGGCTCCTACTGGAACATTATGTACTCAGACCAATAGTCCCATTAAAGAACAAAGCATCAAGACTACATACTTTACACAGCATACAACTGCTTTGATGTAAATTTTGTGACTAGTCTAATAGGTATGCAGTATTATGTATTGGTATTCTGTACTGGTTAGATCTTCTTAAGAAGAGTGCCTTGAGGGTAAAAAACCCATCACATTTCTAGAGCTCACAAATGTGGTGGTGAAGACCAGTGACCCTGAGCAGGTCAGTAGTACCAGAAAACACAACTCAGTCAGAAGAGATGGTATTAAGCATAAAATTATTCCTTGCATAAGAGCTCGGTTTTAGGAGGAACTCAAGGACATCTTACACTGAACTAACTGTGAATGTGAAGTGACTGCAGATCTTTTAAAAGTGTTTCTTCTGCGCAGTTAATCACAGCAATCAGCATTTTTTAAAATTCCACTTCCAACATGTGCTTCATTTCATGCTAACCATAGCACATTCTAAACCCTAGAAAGTGGTATTTCAACTGAATTGCAAGACTCCTCCAGGAGAGATCTTTCCCATGTGCATTCAGGGCTTTTACTGCTTCCTTACAACACCAGTGCTTCTACACATTGCATGAAGTGCAGAAAACAACAAAGATCTTGGACTAATTTAGAAGACTCTCTCCAATGACAAAAGGTATTTCAGTCAACCTTCTTCAAACAGCTATTTTAAAAGCAAATCAAATAACTGGCCACAATGCAAATAGCAATATATGCCTTGTAAAATGTTATTCATATCACCAAACTTCTGGGTAAGATACAGCCATGCTCTTTCCAGTAATGGCACTTCAAACAGAATATTTCCATCAGCTCCTGACAACTTCTCAGCATATCTTAAAGTTTGAAAAGCATTGTTCTGCTGAGACAAACTTGTGCTTGAAGGTAGTACCAGTCTGTACCACTTAGAAGTGTCTAAATCCTATCCTGTATAGACTAAGACTACATATATCTACTAGAGGAAGGTATGATCTACGAAAATATCATATCAACCCAGTCTAATTGGTATTCTACAAATGATGCTGCATTTTAAGCAACAATTATCCAAGATCTTAGTTTCTAAATTAAAATTAATCACTTGAAAACTGATTAGAGTAGTTAAGGAAAAAAAAAAAGCATTATGCTTCTGCTTTAAAAAGTAGAATTTCTTTTAGTTAACATTGAGCAGTTTGAGGGGGGCTGCTTTTTCTTTAAGAAAGTGCAAAATAGCATTTTCTTTCTAACTGGAGATTTAATTTGCTGTCCAAAGATTGGCAAATACCTACAGGAATCTAAATGTAATAAAAAACAAAATATGATGATCAAAGAATGTGACACTCCACAGCCTTTCAGTGAATGGGAACAGCAAGCTATGTTTGCTTCTAACTTAGCCATTCAAAAATTTGTAATGAAAATGTTATCAATGAATCAAAATACCATCCCACAAGGCTATAAAATTACACTGAACTGGGAAAAAAAACTTTTGCAAATCTTTAACATCAATTTCTGGAACATTTCCATTGCACATTGATTGAAAATGTGATAACGAATTAACTCAAATTTTGATTTTGAATAACCTGTGAAAAAATTAAAAAAACAATGTTCTATGTATAAACTTCTCTTGAACAATATTATTTAGACTTTAGTTTCATAACTGTGATTTATGATTAATTAACACATTACTGATGTCCTGTTACACTGATTTTTATTTCACAAATTATCATCTTAATGCTACACAGCAAGATCTTGAAGAAGATAAATGCAGAACTTTTATACCAGCATTAAGAAAGTACTGATTCTAAGTGTTCAGATGGAAAACAAAAGTATTAAAAAAATAGAGCAGCCTAAATAACAAAAGCTTAAATTGTTGCAAAGTGCCATATACCATATACTCTCCAAATAGCAGGTTTTTTTTAATTTAGCAGAGACTTTTCTTTGTGTCATGCTTTGAGAAAAGAGAATAAGACTTGTAAGTCATTTATCGGGTAAGAAAGAAAAAAAAATTGAAATAATTTCATAGGTACATATCTTTGCTAAAGCGAAACCAAAATTCTTACAAGGTTCTTAAGCAAGAAATTAGTAAAAATGCAACTACTGAATTTGTTATTAGTCAGAATGAAGAAAGTGCTATTCACATGCCCTTTTCTTGTCTTAGGCACATCTACGCTTTTGTTGTCTAATTAAAAAATCTATATATTACCATAACCTTGAGAACCTGACATTTTTCCTGCTGCTTGCATTCAGAAGGGTAGCCTACCAACCAACTGCTACAGCAGAGATCACACCACAAAGCATCTGCTTCTGCCACAAGTGCCCAGTGGAAAAAAAAAAAATGCAGCATGCCACAGAACTCATCTGCTTCTTTTATACTTAAATAAGAGTAACAAGTTGGCCATGCTACAACAGACAGTATTCCTGGAAAACCACAGCTTCCTCTAATTGAACCTGAGGCACAACTGAAGATAATATTTTCTGCAGAACAATCAGAACAAACAATCACTGAAGGCAAAATTAGTTTTAAAATTACTTGATCTTTGAAGGACATAGTCTACTATTTTTCAAGAGATCAGATGTTCATAAAATAACAAAAACAATCCTTTCTTCTTCTAGAAAACATTGCTGAACTAGTTTATTTGCTTTACTGAAGGACAAAACCGAATCATCTTATTTCATAAACAATCCCAACCCTCAGAACAACGGACTTTTTCAGGGTTCAAAGGGAGTGCAGTAAGATCAAAGATATATGAACAGGTAAAAGTCTACTACAAAACAGTTACATAGGTATTTTAAAAAATCGCTCATGTTACTTTAATAGATGCATTTCCTATTACCTAGTTGATTTGATAACTTTATTTCACTTCTTACATAGTACTTCAACAAAAAGTATTTTAAATTTTTTTCAAAGACAGCAAGAAAAGTCTTTCAACAGTGTTGACTGGCATTTTGCCATTGCCATCAGTAAATCACCAGGGAAGACAGAAAGCAGCACCAAAAATAACAATCTCTAGTTGGGTCCATTGGCCATATGTTACATGTGAAAAAAAATAAATAAACCACCAACCAAAAACAAACATACGTTTCTCCAACAACCATAAACCAGGAAACAAAAAAACAATAAAATCGAACCACAACTCCTCAGCCTTGACCAACCCATTCCTCCAAGAGCAGCATTTGGTTTTTTTCAGGTATCTTTTTTTTCCTTTTTTTTTTTTTTTAATGAGGACCACTCAAAGTTAATTTTCCTGAACTTATTAGAAAGTGTTTATTTCACACCAAGGCAGCAGCTTCTGTAGCAGAGCTAGTCAACAAACAATTTACAGATTGCTAACATAGAGCAGCAGCACACAGAAATGCAGCCCCACAGAAATGTGAAGGTGGTTAGGTTTTGGAGCTTTTTCCTTACCTTTCCCATTTTGCCATGCAGTATACCAGGACAAACTGAGGAAAGTAGTGATGAAAACTAACACGGTGGCCACAGTTCCATTTCGGAGCCTCATCTCATTTCAACATCACACTTGCTTATGTTCTGTTAGTGATGAGGACCTGTCTGTGGGGCTGGCTGCAATGAAGTCAGCTGAAGTACTCCAGCAGCAGCTGGACAGCAGCGACACAAAATGCTGCCCTCACGTATCAGACGTGTCATAAATCAATCCATTCCAAACTGTTGTACGCTTTCTTATGGTTCTCATCAATCCAGCTTCTCTTTATTCTCCTAGTCCTGTTTAAATGAAACAAAATTTTAACAGATTATGACAAAAATAATTAGAAGAGTCCCCCAAGAATCAAAATACACTACACCTCCCTTGCTGTGTCTTATATGCACCTCCCTCTCACTGCCTCAGTCTTGGCTCAGAGAACAGAACTTGTTAGATTAATGTGTGCCTTTCCTAAGACTATTTGCATCTGGGGAGCTGTATTTCACAGGAATTTCATCACTGAAGGACAAACACACATCTCCAACATGACAATTTTACTCTTAACTCAAGGCAAGGTCAGGTGTCACCTGGCAGGTGTCAAACTGGTACAAAAGCTGCTTTCAGGATGCAGTAACTCAAGGCTCCACTCCTAAGACCTCGCTTCAACAAAACCCCTCTGAAATCAGTGAAGTCCCGCGTAACTGCAGGAGCAGAACCACCTCCAGTGAGTTGCGAGACCAGAGCTTTGGACACCATGTACAAACCTACATCACTCTTCTTTGGTCAGTGCAAGAGGATTTGATCCATCCACAATCATTTTCTCAGCTTCAGCTGAAGCACAGACTACAGTCCCACATGCAGAGACTGCTCAATCCATACCAACTGGCATCAACCCAGAAGCCCCCAAAAAGCCATGGCATGACCGTATTGCTCCTCTATCTCTACCACACAGGCATAAAGATAAAACCTAAGCTACCTACAGTTCCGTTTATCCCTCAGGAAAGTTCCATATTCTGGTATTAGAAAATCACCAACTGGCCAAACACAGCCAGCATCTAATTGCATTATCCTAAGCAAGACAAAGAGAATTCAGGGCAATAAATAAACCAACTTCAAAAGAGAGGAGAGAGGTTTTCAAAGTATTAAATCATCTTTACAGTAGTCAAACATTAGCAGTCAACATTCTTTCAAGGCACTGCCAAGTTTTTTCCCCCACTACAAACTATGTCTGATACAAGTAGTTACTCAGCAATAAATAACTTGCTCTGCATTTTCTTTGGAAGCAGTCTCTGCCACCTTCTTGCCTTACTGCATTCAGAACAACAGGGGAAAAAAATACTTTTTATTATTACAGTACCAAGAGATTCCAGCCAAATTTGAACTATTCTTCCCAAGCTTATATCACAGCACGTGCCACCTTTACCAAAGGGCCCACAAAACAAGGCATAACCAACAAGCGTGGTTAACAAAAGAATGGAAGCGGGCAATAAAGTTGCAAAACTGCACAGTCTTGAGTTCAAATCTCAGTCACGACATCCAGGTCACAGGAAGTGTTTACCTTTGGACCACAGTTACCTCACCTACAATGCCAGTAGTGTGCTCTACTGGAAGGACTTCATGCACAGATAGGTTTGTGGCTTTAAACATTAACTCAGAAAGCTCACAGTGCCTATGAAGAAGGGAACAAATGCAAGTACATGGGAAGCAGACACAGTGGATGGTAAAATTCAATGAGAAACAAAAAAATGAACTGCACTAGAAAGAACTGCAAAACACCTTATGATATGAGAAACCCAAGCTCAACACAATGAGAGCTAAAGACAACTGAAACACTTATAGAGAGCTAACTGAGAGGGCACAGAATGCCAGGAAATATCGTCAGCATCAGCACTCTGAATGGGAGATGGACACAATAAAAGCCAGAAGTATTAGCACTAATAATTAGGCGAGAAGATAAAAGTCTTGATGAACTTTAATAGCAAGGAGAGGCAAAGATACCAAGTCCCAAAGCTTTATAAGGACTGTTGATGTGAATTGAGGAAGTTCATATGATTCCCAAACTACCAGAATAAGCAACTAGGATACTGAGACGAACTGTTTAACTCAGCTGAACTGTCTCTGAAGCAAGGATGCTAAAACTGTTATCTAGTTTCCCCATCATTTTAGCATGAGTCAGATCTCTCTGGAGCAGCTCAGGTGTGCACAAAGGACCAGGCTGCAAGCTAGAGGGATTATCCCAGCGAGGGCAACTGGCAGCTGGTCCAACGTGCAAACAAGAGAGGGCAACCAGGCGAGCAGAAATATTATCTGATAATGCAAAGAAAGTGAACCACCTGCCTTTCTAGAAAATGCTGGTATAATTTTTACATTTGCTGCAACAAAATCAAGATGCTGTGATCAGGGCCTCTCACTGTGCCATCTGATTCCTCAAAAACAGAGCCAGAAAAAAATTCAGAAAACAAAAGAGTAAAAGGAACAATAAGCAACCTAATTCAACCAGCAGTCAGTACGCACGACACTGTGTCGAATCAATAATTATCATGAGTTTGAGTTGGCCGGTTCTGCTTTCATCCTTCTCTTCGGATGTTGTAACCACTTCTCTTAGCACAGGTACCAGCAGCTCAGCTACAGCTCAGCAGTACTTAGATGATTATTTAAGCATTTCACTATATCAAACTGCATACATCAAGGCCATGCATAAACCGGACACATTCCAGCTTTTAAAAATGCATATAGCCAAGCCAGCAGAAACACATGTGCAGTTGCACATACATAATTTAAGTTCCAGGTGGTCACTTTGGGTTTATTCAATAATTTACAGCACAATCTAAACAAATTTAACTGAGGGATAATCCAGTTTGAGATGACAGTGTGATAGGGTATAATAGACAGATGAAGTCTATGAAATTTGCCAGCGCCATTATGACCTGAACCTTTCCCACTGCAGACCGAAGGGAATGACCCGGCTGGATGCTGAAGGCTATGGGTGCTGAAGGGGCCGACACCTCTCGGATGCTGAGCAGAATCCTACTGAATCACGTCTTAAATAAACCAAGTTTCTGCCTGTATCCAGACACTCCCAAAACACATACAAAGCATATTCCCAACCGCAAACCATCAAAACTGATATACTCCAGCGCGCCTGCGAAGGCTCTTCACACAGCTGCTGAAGGGTTGGATGGTGCGGGATCACAGCACGAAGCGTGCCAGACTTCCGAGAGGATGAGCCAGACCCCATCCTGTCGGGAGGGTGCGAAATCACCTACCGCGGTAGCACTGCTGCACTGAAAAGGCTGCTCTTGAAGGCACGGAAGAGCGGCCCGTGAGGAAACGGCAGCTAAAAGGCGAAGGCGGCGGGGACCAGCTAAACAGGGGCTTTTCTGCCGTATTTCCACTGACGCGCTCCCCCACAGCCCGCGGCGCGCAGCCGGCCGCCGCCACCCGCCGCCCCGGCATCCCGCAGCCCTCAGACCCGGGAAGAGGGCTCGCCCGCCTGCCTGGAAACCGTCCCGAGCTCGTCAGGACCTTCCCCGGCGTCCTCCCGCTCCGGTCGCAGCTATCTCGTCGGGGAAGCGAAAAATCGGGGGGGTGACGGGCACCGGGAGCCGCCAGCTCTGCCGGGCGGCAGAGGGCGAGAGCTGACGGGGACGGAGGGAGGGAGGGAGGGAGGCGGGGAGGGAGAGCGCCGGTCCGGGGAGCTGCGCGGCGCCCGGGGCATCGCGGCGAGGCTGCGGGGGACGGAACAGACACAGGAAACTGCAAACTCTGCCGAACGCCCCTGCGATCTCAGAGCGCGGCGAGGAGGAGGAGGAAGGGTGGGAAGCGGGGTATCCCCCAGGCACTCGAGCAAGAGAGGGAGAGAGCGCAGCGCCGCTCTGCCCCGGACCCCCGCGGGCACCCCCGAGCAGCGGGCGAAGGGAGAGGGCGGCAGCG